>JASDQU010013093.1:92330-111114 GCA_032191745.1 Picea mariana | reverse complement strand
CATACCCTACCCCCCTCTGGATTTGAACTTGTGACCTCTTAAGAGGAAACCCATGTTCTTAACCATTAGGCCCACTCAGGCTATATATATATCCCCGGAAAACAATAAATTAAAAATAATATATTCAAATCCCAAATTTGAAAAAGAAAACATTAAAAAAAATGGAAAAATAAACTAAAAAAAATGGAAAAAAAATTAAAATTTCCCAAAATCAATTTAAAAAAATACATATAAGTTTTTGAAAAAGAGAAAAATAAAAAAATCTCTTGAAACCTAAAAAAATAAAAAATAAAAATAAGAAAAATAACCAAAAAAATACTTAAAAAAGGTAAAAAAGAAAAAAAAACATTTTTTTTAAATAAATCTAAAATAAATAATAATACAAAAAATCCCTAGGCTAAAACTTTATATATAAAAAAGAAAAAAAAAATCAAAATACGAAATTTCATTACAAATTAAAAAAATAATTATCGCTCGATCACATAACTAAATTTTTTATTTTTTTATAAAATTTAATATTCTTTTAACTTTTTTAATAATTTTTTTTGTAATTTTAAGAATTTTTAAGGTGTTTTTTTAATTTTGTATTAAATTTTATATTTTAGGTGTTTAATTTATTTATTTTAATATATATATTTTATTTTTTTTTTGTGTTTTTTTAACTTTTCTAAAGTTTTTTGCCATAAATTTGTTTATTTACTTTTATTTATTTATTTATTTTTATCTTTTTAGCTTAGTTTATATATATTTTTAATTTTTTGGTTTTTTTTTCTTCTTTGGTTTTTTAAGTTTTTCTTTGATTTTTTTTATTATATAAATTTGCTTTCTAATTTTTTAATTTCAATTTTTTTATTCTTAGTTTTTTTTTTGTTTTAATTTACCAAAAAAAATTAAATTATAGTTTTTTTCTAAAGATTAAAAAATAGTGTTATTGGTCGACGCTGGCTGAAAAACCCTCCCTAGGCCGCGCACACGCTCACTGGAGTGCCCCCTTCACACCTGCCCCCTTGCCATGGCCCCAGGAGGGGTCCCGAGGCTTCCCCACCCCCTCTCCCTCCTGAGATTGACGCTTTTAGGAAGTTGGTCGTTGCATGCAATAAACGACCTGCCTTAGATTCACAACAAAAATTCGTTAAAAAAATGGACAACATTCCTTCAATTAACATACCACTAGAAGAAACCTATAGATTTGCACTGAACTTAGTTGAGCGGGGGCTCATTGGGTAGTTCACGAGATTATGGCCTTCTCCCAAAGCCGTAGATGTGTGGGTGCAGAGGAACTGGAGTTCTCTAGTACATGAAGGCATCATAAGCCATCTGGTTGGCAGGGGATTCTTTGTCTTTATTTTAAAAAAATTAGAAGAAATAAATCTCATCTTCAAGAACATTCTGTATTTTATGGGACCTCAAGGTCTGTACCTGAACAAATGGTTTCCATATTTTGATCCAACACAAGACGTGCCCTTGAATGTTTCGGTCTAGGTGTGTCTTCCTCATTTACCCCTACATTGTTGGAATCTGAAGTCCCTAGAAGCTATTGGAAATACCCTCGAAAAATACATCGACAAAGCTGACAGAAAGGAACAATATTCTTGTGCAAGAATATGTGTGGAAGTCGATCTATAGGTTGGACTACCGGAAGCCATACAAATAAAGGTTGCAGACTGGTCTTACATCCAAGAATTGGACTATGAACAACTTCCATTTAAATGCAAGTATTGCCATGGCTACGGTCATTTTGCCCAGCATTGAAAAAAGAAAGTCGAGGAGGAGGTGGAAAACTTGAAAGGAAATCAGTGGACACAGGTTCAGAAAGCAACCCCATCAAAAACCAACAGTAGATCTAAAGGCAAAGGGTCGTCAAAGGGGCCTAGCGCCCCCACTGCAGGGAATGCCCTTGAGGAAGGGAGCTCAACCCTCCCAATCCCAGAGTCTTCCAAAAACCCCTTCAAAATCCTCAGCAACCCTCCAGAAATATCGGATCCAATGATTGAGGAAATGGAACAACAGACCCTCTCTCTGACCCCCCAATTGGAGGCTCCTCCTCCCCTTCCTACGCAGATATAATAAAAAGCAAACCTCCGGAAAACTCCGGATCTTCGGAGGATGAGTCTTTTTAAAGACCTTCGAAAAGAGAAGGGAGAAAATCACATAAAGAAGCAAGAGAAGAAGAAGTTGAGAGGCAAAAAATGCAAGGAAGCCAACCCACCATTGAAATATCCATCGAAAGGAATACCAGAACAAGACCTCCTAAGGGATGTCCCCCCCACTCCAGTAAATAATGCATACAGTCTCTTAGAATTGCAGGGGCTTGGGGAATCCTTCGAAGGCCTAAGCAGTCAAAGACCTTCTGAAAATCGACCCTCCTGAGATTATCTTGCTCCAAGAGACAAAAATTGAAGGGGACACCCTTCTAGAAATCAACAAACAGAAATGGAAGAAAAATACAGGCAAAGCCATCAGTGCAAGGGGTTCTTCAGGTGGCCTTGCAACCTTGTGGGTGCAGGACAAATTTCATTTAGCAAGCTTCTTCGAGACTTAGCATTGTATTTTCACTGAACTCCGTCATATTCCAAGTAAGATCTCTCTCTCTCTCTCTCTTCAATATTTATGTTCCTTTCAGGTACTCTGAGAATAAAGATTGTTGGCAAACACTAGCAGATTTTTTAGAGATTTTCTCCCCTTCAAACATCATTCTAGCCAGAGATATAAACTTTATATTCAAACCAAAAGAAAAGAGAGGAGGCAATAGTAGTAGGGACCAATTGCTCCCCTTCATTGAGGAGCTAGTCCATTAGTGGGACCTCCTTAATTTCAAGCCTTCAAAAGGCCTTTACACCTAGACAAACAATAGAGTTGGGGATGATCACATCTCATCTCGCTTGGACAAATTATTAATTCAGAGCACATTTCTACAAGAAAGAAGGATAATCTCCTCCAAGATCCTCCCAAAATTGACTTCTGATCACAAACCTATCCTCTTGAATTTGGAAGAAGAAGAAAATATGGGCCCAATCCCTTTCTGATTCAGCCCTCTTTGGATAGAAAAGAAGGGATTTCTTGAAACTGTCCATTCAGCTTGGTCCTCTCCTACTTTAGGGTCTGTAAGCTTTGTGTGGGAGAAGAAATTAAAAGCAACAAAATATGCATTGAAAACCTGGGTTAAAAAACCCATGAATACTACAATGAGACACGGACAAGATACTGTTCAATAGTTATCATATTTGAAATTTGAAATGGAGACCAAAGACATCTTCAACTCAGATCTAGAGAAAGAACAAGAAACCCAAAGAAAAAAATTATGTTCTTTTAATCATGAAGAAGAGTGTTGGAAGCTTAAGTCTCGAAGCTTGTGGCTAAAAGATAGAGACTGAAACACCTCATTCATTCATCGACAATTCAAAACACGCCTCTCCCAAAACCACATTTCCAAAATCACCTCCTCAGATGGATTGATCCACAAAGGGTTTGAGAAGATCAAGGCTATAACAAAAACTCACTTCAAGGGAATTTTCAAGGAAGAAGGCTCTGGCTCTAAAGAGGTTATCTCAGATCTCCTCTCACACATTCTCTCTCTCGTAAGAAAGAATGACAACTCATCACTCATGAAACCTTTTTCTGAAGAATAAATCAACAACGTCATTTGGTCCATGGAACCTGACAAAGCCCCAGGACCAAACGAATTCACAATCCACTTTTATAGAGCATGTTGGGACATAATCAAGACTGATCTTTTGAGGATGATTAAAGATTTTCACCAAAGAGCTAAAGTTGGAGGAAACACTAACTCCACCTTCTTAGCTTTAATTCCCAAAGAAGTTAACTGAGCTCCTTCGAAATATTCATTCCTATATCGCTCTGCAACGCTTCTTATAAAATTTTGTCCAGGCTATTGGAAAATAGAATCAAGGCCATGCTAGACAAACTCATTTCCCCATGCAAGGTGGTTTTTTCAAGGGGAGAAATATCCTCGACAATGTAATATAGGTCCAAGAATCCATACATTCTAGTCACCAATGACAAGAGCAAAGGATGTTGATAAAGCTCGACATGGTAAACCTCTCTTTCTTGTACAAAGTTCTCCTATATTTTGGATTTTGCATTGATTTCGTTAAGTTGATAAAATATTGCATTGAAAATCCTTAGATAGCCCCTCTAGTAAATGGCATGCCAACAAACTATTTTCAGGTCTCAAGGGGATCAAGGTTGCCCTCTTTCCACCTTCTTGTACATCCTAATGGTTGATACTCTAAGCATAAAGTTGACCACTCAAAAGAGGACCAGTACCGTCTCGGACATTAGGCTGACAAAAGGAATTGACCCAATCAACCACACTCTCTTTGCAGATGATTCTCTCATGCTAGGTGGAGCCTCCGTAAAAATTGCAAAAAACTTCAACGAAATACTTCAAAGCTTCTGCAGCATCTCCAGAGAGCTTATCAATAAAAGAAAAAGTGTAGTGTTTGGGTGGAACGCAAATCAACAAACTATTCAACAAATAGGCCTATACCTGGGCCTCTTGGGCTATGCTTCTTGGGAAAAAATAAAGTATTTGGGACTCCCCTTAACCCTGGGTTCCAACAAAGCCTCTCTATGGGAAGAAATCATAAGAAAATTCAAAGCTAAAATCTCAGCCTGGAGTGGATAGTGGCTCACCAATGTTGGGAAACTCACCCTCATTAAATCAGTCTTGTCCTCGCTACCAATCTCTTAGGCTTCCTTTCTCCTGGCCCTAAAGGCGATCATGAATCAGATCACAAATATGATTAGAGACTTCCGTTGGCATGGAGGCAAAGGAAACCAAAAGAAATACCACTTAGTCAAATGGAAAATTGTCAAACGCCCCTATGATGAAGGTGGCCTCTAGGTAAGAGATCCTGAGCTTGCAAACCTAGATTTGGGAGGTAAAATCATCTGGAACCTTTATGCAAACCAAATACATCTAGTAAGAAATATATTAAAAAAAAAATCTCAATGGCGCCTCTATGAGAAACCTCCAGGCAGCGAACATCCTCAAAGGAACATCGATCTTGAATCTCTGTGGGTGTGGATTAGAACCCTTTCAGAAGCATCTATTATGAATCCCAGGGAATGGAAAAAAAACTATGTTGTGGCAAGACAACATTATGGGCAACGCCCCCCTCATCGAATCGAAAGATCTCATGGAGATCCACGCGTGGCTCTCTCAGCGTGGCATCAAAAAAATCGCAGACATCTCTGCATGGGATGATGCAGGAAGATGGAAAAGTTGGGATCTCTCTGGTGTTCCATATCAAATGAATTCACAACAATCCCTCCTCCTTGCTACGTTGATGGACTGCACACTTGTACATATCCTCTCAATGGATAAATTGGGATGGGGCAATTCCGACTTCTACTCAGTAGCCCAAGGCTATAACACTCTGCATCCCCCTCAAGATCTGAATGAGACAATGACCCTCTAGAAGCAGATCTGGGACCCCCTAGGTCTTCCAAAAGTAAACTTCTTTATCTGGGTTCTAATGCACAAGAAAAATTTAACACGCGAAAATCTGGCAAAACGAGGCTTGATAGGTCCTCAGAGATGCCCCATGTGTTGTCATGCACCTGAAACGATGGAACATTTATTTGTAGACTACCCATTTGCTCAAGAAGTATGGAAAATATCTCTTCAAGGCCTCAATGCCGCACCTCTGAGATAGATCCCAGTGAATGATTTATTCTCCTCATGGAAGGCACGTTATCCTCAAGAGATCTAAAGCAGTCCAACCTGGAGAAGAATTTGGCAGGCCATCCCCAAATACATTTGTTGGAAACTATGGCTGGCCAGAAATGACCAGATCTTCAACAACACGTTTTCTTCCCCCACAATGGTGGCTACGAAAGAAAAATATCTCCTTCTCGAAACAATAGCAAATCACTTCTCCATGAAATAAATTACTCTTCTCCCCGAAGAAAAGAAATGGACTGAAACCTTCACCTTCTGAGACAGAACTCAAACCATTGTTCGCCCTTCAAAAACTCCAAGTTGGCGTTTGCGAGACAAAGATGCAGTTTTTCAAGATTGGTGGAGGTAGCAAGGCTTAGCCTCAATATTTTTCGATGGATCCTCCAAAGGAAACCCAGGGAATCCAGGAGAAGGTGGAGTTATTTAATCCTCGGATAGAAGCCAAAAAAAGGCAGTTTCAGTTGGGGCCTGGGTCAGAGAACAAATAATCAGGCTGAAATTCTCGGGCTGCTAAAATCTTGTCAGATAGCGAGAGAAAAGGGCACCAAAGAAATACAAATCTTTGGAGACTCTGAAATCCTGATTAAGATTTTAAACACGAATGATCAATTCAACAACCCATTAATCAACACAGCCTTACAAAGACTCCGTCAAGTGCTACAAGACTACTCGTCCCCTCTCTTTTACCACATCCTCTGTGGATAGAACAAGGAAGTAGATGCAAAGGAGAATATGGGTTGCCTATTTCCCTTAGGAACTCTGAGGAAAAATGATGAAATCCCCTTGTGGACCCCCATCCTGTAATAAACGAGATGAAATTCCCTTGTGTTGTTCACTTGTGTTGTCCCTTTGGGTTGTTCCCTTGTGTTGTTCCCTTGTGTTGTTCCTTTGGGTTCTCCCCTAGTGTTGTTCCCTTGGGATGTTCCCTTGTGCTGTTCCCTTGAAGTTGTTTCCATGGGTTGTTCCCTTGTGTTGTTCACTTGTGTTGTTCCTTTGGGCTGTCCTATGGTGTTGTTCCCTTGGGTCATTCCCTTGAAGTTGTTTTCATGGGTTGTTCCCTTGTGTTGTTCCCTTCTAGATTAAGAGATATGTTGTTCCTATGTAATGCCCCCTTGTGGTAAGGTTAAATGGTTGTTTTGGCCTTGGCCCAACCAGATTCAATTCACTAATAAAATTACCCGTTTCAGTTAAAAAAAAAATAGTGTTATTTAACTACAATGATTTTCTATGTATTGAGGTAAAGGTAAAAAATGTGTTAAAAATGATATTTTCCACTATATTTAAAAAATATGGAACCATAAATCAATTAAGGAGTGGAAAAATCTTAATTTCAAAAAAGTAAATGGTAAAAAATATTTTTAAGATTGAAAAAAGCAAGGAAAAATGACTAAAAATACACTTGAATAAAAAAATAGAAAATTTTGAAAATAGATGAAAAAACAAGAATTAAAAAAAATAACGTGGAAACATTATGAATCGGAAAATTTAAAATATCAAAAAACCACCTAAAAAGGGAGGGGGTGCTACTGGTAGCAACAATTTTAGAAATGGGGTTAAAAATCTGCCCCCCCCCCAAAATAAAAATAAAAAATAATGAGAACTTTGTAGAGTTCTCGTTAAGTTGGTAACTATGTTATCTTTTCTATACATTTCCCTATGTTTCCATTTGTGTCAGGTTGACTTAAAATTTCTTTCATTGTGTTGCTAAGATTCAAGAACACATGCAATTATTTTGGAGTGAAGAACATAGACTGTAAAAGATTTCATAGCGTTCACCAAAGCATAAGCTTGTTTTTCCATTATGTTATATTTCAACTCTGAATCTCTCAAAATTTTTCTAAAAAATGCAATTGGTTCTTCATGTTTTTCTTCATTCCTTTGTAAGAGTATGCCAACAATAGTATTATCAGATGCAAAGGAGAAAATAAGAAATTCCTTAGAATAATCTAGGCTTTCCAACACTGGTGTTTCTCCCAAATATTTCTTAATTTGATCAAATGAGTATCTAGCTTCTGGGGACCACTTAACCTCATTATCCTTTTTAAGCATATCAGTTAAATCTTTGACCACCTCGGCAAAATTAGCTATGAATACTCTCAAAAAGTTAATTTTTCCAAGGAAGGATTGTATCTCCTTCTTGTTCCTTGGTAAATTGACAACATGAATTGCTTCAACACGTTGAGGATGAATCTTTACTCCATCCTTTGATACAATATGGTTGAGTAACTTTCCTTCCTGCATAGAAAAATGAGACTTTTTAGGATTTAGTGACAAACCATATTTTTTACATTTAATGAAAGTTTGTTTAAGATGTTTTAAATGATCTTCATCTAATTTAGAAAAATAATAAGATCATCTAAAAATATCACAACAAATTTGTCCCTTTCTCCCACAAATGTTATGTCCATTGCTCGCTGAAATGTTGCTCCTGCATTGATTATCCCAAAGGGGATTTTGTCATACGTGAATTTTCCTGAAAATAATCAACTCTTTGTCTTTTTCATTCACAACAATCTGGTTATAACCTAAAAACCCATCAATCATTGAAATTCGATTAGAACCAACTACGTTTTGCAAAACAATGTCCATTTTATGCAAAGGATAATGAAGACTTATTGAGGTTTCTAAAATAAACACAGAGTTTAATTTCACCATTCTTTTTTCTAACAAGTATTAAATTTTCAACCCAAGAAGAATATATCAAATGAACTATAATTTTTGCATGTAATATCTTTTTAAGCTCATTTTCAATGACTGGGAATAGAATAAGATTTGCCTGTCTTAATTTTTTTTCTGAATGGTTTATATCATAGCTTCAATGAAATTTTGTGTTGAATAATGTTGGTGTCATAGGTCTTCAGATCTTCATAAGACCAAGCAAATACTTCAGTAAATCAATATACTTGACCTTCTGATCAACAAGTAGAAATTTGGAAAGTTTGATATGCCTTAGTTCTTGCTCAGTCCCAATATTGTGATCTTATACTTATTCCTTTCGAGGATGAACAATTGGTTTTAGAAAAATATCATATTTTTCAAACAACTTCTCCAGAGGCACCAATCCCTTTGGAATATGATTATTTCTTAGCACCATAATTTTATTTCATATCTTGAAATTTAGGGTCTGGATGACTACTTTGATTTATTGGTTCAATGTTTTGGTCATATTCCTGATCAATATGAGATGTTGATAATTCATCAATCATTTCCAAAAAAAATTATCTGTTGGTCATGTTCAAACACTTGGCAATGTTTGACATTGTTAGGTATTGAAGGTTTGTATTTCATTTCAATTTCATATTTAAGATTCGGTGCTTGAGGAGGCCTAAAATTAATTTCTACTACAGGTAAAGAATCAACATGTTGATTTTATTTTATGGTAATTTCATGGATATTAAAAGTCAAAAATAAATTCTCAATTAAGTCCTAAGCATAATTTCTATAGGATCTTATCCTTGGATGTTTATCTTGATAAACTTTCCTTATTTTCTTAACAATTAATTTTGCATCCCCATAGACAATAAGATTAACAATTTTCATTTTCTTCGCAACTTAAAAACCTAACACTAAAGCTTCATATTCACAAATGTTATTTGTTGAATTAGTTTCAAACTGTAATCTAAAAGAAAATGGAAACGTTTTTCCAGAAGGTGAAATTAGAAGAATACATGCTCCGTCACCTTCCCAAGAGGAAGCTCCATCAAAGTACATTTTCCACATTCCCTCTTTATGCTTATTTTCATTCAAAGAAATATTTACAGTTTCTGTTCAATTTTCTAGTTCATCATTTACAAATAAGTGAAACAACCCAAATCTTGATTTTTCGAGTAGATAGGATAATTATTAGGGCGTTTAGGATCACTGACAGTGTAAGCAAGTTTGGTTTCCCTATAAATTCTTTTAGTCTCTCCACCAAAGACTGGGATGTGGAGTAATTCATGTCCATTTGTAGAGAGCCGCCTAGTTTACTTTCCCAAGATATAGATAAAATCATCCCATAGTTGGCAGGCACATCTTCCATAACTATATCAACAAAAACACTTTTTACAGGTAGTTGGGCTAAGTGAACTACTATATATTTAAGCATCCCTAAACATATAACTTTTCTTGCATCAAAGGAATACAAGTCATGATATGGTCTCGTGATTTGTAATCCTAACTTCTCCATAACTATTTTTGGCATTAGATTGTGACAAGCTCCTAAATCTAGCATGAAATTGTGTAAAAGATGTTCATGGACTATTAAAGAGATATAAATTGGGGCTACCGATTCTCCTCTTTCCTCAGTGTGAGGACCGAAAATTACAATAGGCCTTTCATCTTGCAAGTTTAATGTATCTAGTTGGGTTTCTACAAAAGAACAATCAATCATTTTCATCACTTATTTTTTGTAAACTGGACTTTTTGCAATTTCTAACAAAGGGATAGGGATTCTAATCTTTTTAAGTTCACGTTCCGGATTAAAAGAACTATTTTTTTTTTTGTTTCTTTTGGTTCTGTATCTGCTTTCTTTATAACATGTGGATCATATATTTTTTGGGGATTGTGATTTCTTTCCCTTTGTTTTTATTTTGTGTTTTCTATGGTTGACCTTGATTATTCGTTTTGGTTGTGTTTACATTGGTTCTTGGTCTAAGGTCATATTTTCTATGTAATTCAACCTCTAATGCATATGATAAGGCTCTATATTGTGATGATGATGAATATTGATGATTATTATTATCCCCTTCATTGAAATATGAATTATATCTTAGATAATTTTCATAGTCAACCTAAGTCACATACACTTTAGAAGGATTAACTTCGATCATATTAATATCCTCATTTTGTTATTCTTCAAAGTTATCGATCAAATTTTCATTTTTTATAGGTGCTCGTATAGTTTGATCTTCATTTCTCCTTTCTCTCTGCAAAGCCCGAGGGGTATTAAAAGGCCTTCTAAATCGATTGTGGTTTCTAATGTTAGGCCTTCTTATCTTTGTTTCCATCCTAGCCAATTTATTTGATATATATTTCATAATTTTGGACATCTCTTCAATTTTATCCTCCTGATTTTTGTTAGTGTCAGATATACCAACTTGTTTTTTTTGTTTTCTTCTTTCTCTTTCTCTTCCTCTTTCTCCTAATTCATTTCTAACTCTATATTTTCCTAATGAAATCATGTTGGATTCAATTTATACTGTATCATCTTTCATACTAGTTAAGGTGGTGGATATCCTTTCTCTAAGAAATAAGGCAAAGTCAAGATCAAAAGACCCTGCAAAAGTGAATTTTTATGTTGGTTGTGATGGTTTTACATCTGCAGGTATTTTATGGTAAAATTTATTAAATATCTTGATGAAATCTGAGACAAATTCATTTTGTTTATTTTTAAGATTCCCAAACTCGGTAAAAAAAATATAAGTGATCTTTATTTTCACCCCATTGTCTAAGAAAAACATACTCTAGAGCACCCCAGGAATTGATGGAATTAGGGGAAAACCCTTAAACCATAGCCTCACTTCACCCTCAAATGTATGAAAAAGGATCCTCATATATACATCTTCATTTTCTAAACCTTGATTGTGAGTGAAATAACTAAATGTTGCCAAATGTTCGAGAGTTGTGGTCTCACCCTCCCCATTAAATCTAGGAAATAGCCTCAGATAATTATCAGGAAAATCATGGAGATTCACTAGAATATTTAAAGGAGCATATCTAGCAGCAACTTTAATGAAAAATCTTGGTGGAGGAGGAGGCATTGGTTGTCGTTGTGGTATTTTTCTTTCCATAATTAGGTGCTCGAGTATTAACTGAGATTTCTCAGGAAAAATGGGATTGATATAATGTTTTAGAAGCTCTCCTTATTCAATATGGTTTTCTGGAAAATCAGTTTGATGGATCTCTAAAAATTCCCTTTTTGGACTTAAGAAGGAAAACTTTGGGGTTGTAGACCAATCAAAAAAATATTCATAAGATTCCTTTGGGGAAATCTTTGGAGAATCCTCAAGTGATTCTTTAGGAGAGATATGAGGAGAATGTTCAATAGAATGTATTTGAGAAACTACAGTAGAGTCTTTAAGAGAATGTTCGATACACTTTTCAGGGAAAATTTTGATGGAGTCTGTTGTAGAGACTGTCAAGGGTGGTTTTGGAGAACTTGGAAGAGATCTTCAGGAGATGGAAGTTGGGATGGTTTTGAAGGGTTAGAATTATTTACAGGAGTTTTTATTATGGATTCCTTTGGTTCAGTAGGATATCTTCCTCTCTCTTTGTTCACTAGCAATGAGTAGGTTTTATTATCGTCTTTCCCAGGGGAAAATAAATTTATTTGGTTTGAGTGCCAACAACAATGCCAAAAGAATGTTGTAACCCTTGAGATGTTTCTGGCTAGAAAACTATGCCAAGGAATCCATTATATTAATTAATTTGTTTTGAGTAGATTTTTCCTAAAATAGAGTGTTTTTGTTGCTAATCTAGGCATGTATCTTTAGTCTTTAAATTTTTAAATATTTAAGATGTGAAGGAAAATTATTCTATGCTTCAGATAATTAAATCTTCAGAAGATGAAAGAAGAATGTAGAGAAAACAAATTGAAAATTAAAGTAATATGCCTTCTGATAAATATTACTTCATTTTTAGTAAGAAGAAGTAATGTTTGTTTATTTATCTTAAAACCATAATATACTTTAAACTTTAAAGAATACTTCTTTTAATCCAAAAAGGAATAATGAAATATAAGCACAAGTATCCTTTTATACTCATAGTATTATAGAAGAAATCTGAAACTTTTAATGTTACCTCTGCAACCTTATGATGATATTTTTTGTACTAAATCATCAAATTCATGGAAGTAGATATATCTAATAAGAAACTAAGAGCATGGAGGTATCAAAGAGAAAGATAAATCACATAATCTGAAACATAAAAGTTTGAGTCTTCAAAACTTGCAGATATTTTTATTAAAACTTAATCTCAGGCCAAAAAGCTCTCTTCACATTGAGTTCTCATGAGAATTTATACAAGATAGGTCGAAACCAAAAATGGTTATTTGATCCTATTTTTAGAAAATTGAGATACAAAAAAATATTTAACTCCCTAGAAATAAGACAACTAGAGGAGTCAATTCCCAATTTTCTTCTTCTTTGATGAGACACCCTGTCAACAATTGGAGGAGAAGATTCCAATTCACATATGCAGGGAAACTGAAAGATTTCATCTGTCTAAATGCAATATCCAACTTAGGGTATTTTTCGTATGTAGGTGCATGTGAGAATAAGTTCTTTGTCTGCCATAAATATAGAAGTCATATATGAGTAGATCAACAATAGTTTAACCTCTTAGAGTATTGGTCATGTTCTGAAACTTATCATCTTTTTATCTGGTGATAAAAAGACTTTTTATGTCGTTTTCATATGACAATAACTTGCCATATTTATCCCAGGATCAAGGTAACCCCATTTTCACTAAATTCTCAATTTTATTGGAAAAATATTCCATATTCCTTTTCAGTGATATGTATTCATTCTAAGCTTTCTCTATTAGATTCCTCTTTGTGAAGATTTTTTCATTTTCCATCACCATTGTTGTTTTGTCATTAACACCTTTCCTCAACAATGTTTCTCTAGAATTTGAATTCTGGAAATTTATGATCTGAGTGTACTTGTGGTCTTGTTCCCAATTCATGAAATGCTTTATGTATCACTTCATCTACTTCATCTACCAACAACATTTCATCATCTATGATTTTGAAGTAATCCCAAATCCTGGCTACTTCATTGATAATTTCATCCCATATGAGATGCTTGGCTCCTACCAATTATGGTTTACCTAATAGTTTAGTCTTCATATGTTCCATATAAGTTAACATTTTATCCTTTATCTTATGATATTATGAAATAACTTTGTCTTTGTATTTGATTTCTTCTTTCTTCTATGAGATTGTTTTCTTTAGGATTTCAATTTCAACACCTTTCAGGTTTAAATCTACTAATGCCCTTGATAGTCCAGTTGTTGGTTCTGATATTTATGTTGCTTGAAAAGAATACGATCCTCCTTCTAAAATTTCAAAATTTTTTCTTCATACATTTCCATCTGTTCACCCATCTCTACCATTTTATTTACAAGCTGATCTTTCTCTGCCTGGATTTCCTTGAGTTTTGGAGTCTGTACATGGTCAATTTCTGGTATTTTGAGATTTTGTTTCAAAACTTGGATTTCTTTGTATTTTTATTTCATTAGTGCTTGTATGGATGTATCATCTTTTGGATTGGATCCAAGTTGTAGTATCCATTGTTCGAGCTCCTCCACTCTTATCTGTTTATTCCTAGTATCATAATTTTTGTTATTTAATTGATTTATGAGCTATCATTGATGGCTTGATGTTTCTTGATTCCAAGATTAGCTATCATAGCATCTATGTTTATCATCTTTGTAGTTTGTCTGTGCAATTAAAAATTATCCAAAGGATGTACATTATTTAAATCAATGGTAATGTTTGTTACTTTTTTCTAATCCTTTGGCTCCATGATTGTTATATTCAACCTCCGTTTCTCATAATCTACAACTAAGATCATTCTGGTTTGATATGTATCATGGTCATATACTTTTGGAATCATGCTCTTTTTGATACTTGCACCTTCCTTTCTAGTTTTCATGAATAGTTAAACTTGGTCTAATTGATTTGATTGATCACTAGTGCCTAAATATGATTCACTTTGACCTTGAGATTTTCTAAAGATACCACTTCTATAGTCACAACATGGCCTTTTTTCTTTGCCATTATTTATTCAGACAACTATGTTTCTTCTTCCTCTTCAATTTCTTCTAATTTCTGCTTTTGGGTTGATCCTTCTTCCCCTGTCTCTAAATTCTTTAAGCCAAACTATGAATGTTTCCTTTTGTATGTATTATAAAACTATTGTGGATTTTGTGTGACTAGGGAATTTGTTGATTGATCAGATGTTTTACCGTGGATTTGTAGAATGTTCATAACATCTTGTCAACTGTCTTGATTTTCCAATATCTCCTATTTCTCTTTTTGTTGATGTTGATAATGAATTTTCCATGTGAAATTATTTTTGAAGAAATTATTCCATGAGATTCATAATTCCATGGTTCTCCCTATTGTAATCCCATAAATGAAAGCATGTTTGATGTCACATGTAGTGCTGACCTGATATTCACAACGAAACGAACTACTTCCTTCTTCAATTTAAAAGTTACCTTATACTTATTTGGCACAAAGTGAATTTCATCGTAGTTCAATCTTTTTCTAATATATTCAAGAGAAAATTTTTTGGGAGTCATAGAAAAAGGAAAGAGAAAGGGGGCAAGTTGAAAACCATAAACCATGATTTCAGTGTAATGTTGAAAGACATACCAGTCTCCCATTCTTTTTCGGATGTAACTGTAACAATTTTTTGCACTTAGGAAAGATTCTATGATGAACCTGCTTATGTATGATTTGGAGAGCTTTAGACATAATTTGACCCACCTACTGTGAAAATTCAACATTTAAAGGTTTCTTCATAATAAGAGAAGTATAGTGAGTAACTCAGATAGGATTTCCAAGATTGTGTTCAATTTTTATCCCTAGATGCATAAAACAAAATACTTGCATGAAAAGAAAAAGGTGAACCAGGTACAGCTGACATCTGAAGCTTCTCAAAGAATCAAGTTTAGAAATATGGTAGTGAATTTGATATTCTATGAATTTGGCATAATTGAATTTAGTGATGGGTTTGGCTATGATAGGGAAGATTGAGACCATTATCCCTAATACAAATTCATCAACTGTCAAATCATCATTTTCCCTAATATCATAGAAATCAGGGAAATAATTTTCTAGTCTCATGAAAGAGATTTGTTTAAATGACAACATTATCACCAGGGACATCAATATTTTTACCCAGGTATGATTGTAGTAGAGAAACCCTATCTTTTGATTCTAGTTATCTGAAATATTTGTCTGCTACTAGTTTGTTTAGTGGTTCTCTATCAAGATTAAGTGGTCATCTAAACATTTCACTAATAGTCTGAATGTTTAATTCAATGAGAACAAACCCAGATTTGGAAATTATAGCTCTTTTGGATGGTATATAATTATCTTCACACCACACTACGAATTATGGACTATGGTAAACTTGAGGTACTATGAATTTGGCGAGGTCAGATTCCCATGCGTAATAGTGGTAAAATAAATCCCAAAAACCTTGGTCGACCTGCTGGTATGACACAGAGGCATAAAATGATAAGACATGATCGAAAACATCCTTATCTCTTTCGAAAATATATTCTTCTATGAGATTTGCATTTTTCTTACTTTTTGTAGGTTGGGATGTCTTAATTTTAATAATGATAACATAAAGAATAGGAAATATTTAAATTTACCCATGAATTTTTTTGACTCAGATAGGTATCGGGTCGGAGTGATGATGGAGAATCTTCGCAGAAACTCTTAATTGGGATCCTGAATTCTTAACAAACTCAAATAAACTAAATATTTGACCTTTTTCCCTTTTTACACCTGAGATGCATATGTGTTATTTTATAATTAGTGGAAAATTAATTAAAATTAATAATAAATTAAAATTTTACCTTTTTTGTCAGCATATGTGATGTTGGACACATGTCATCTCCATGGCTATTGCAGGGGGTTCGGGTGTGGTTAGACTGACCGGATAACTCGAGGGCCAAAAATCGACGGATGGGTGCCATGTATAAAGGAATTTAAATATGACAAAGTCCTCCCCCGCCTTATGTTAAATGTTGAGTACGCGTGGGGGGGGGATCCATTATAGATCATTGATCTAGCAATCTTGGAGAGTGATGTAAATTGCACAAAATAAACCATGTTTATTAATATAAAAACTATAAAATCCAATACTAAGTTTTAAACTAACTCTTAAACTTTATTAAACTTAAATGCGTCTTTAAACTATAAAATAAACATTTAAAAATAAACCTTTGTTTTATTAAAATAAAGCTATTCTAAAAAGAAATTTCATTGCATTTATTTGAATTTAAACTGATTCATTTTTTAGTTTTTTTTTATTGTTTTATATGTTTTTATTTATTTATTGCAAGACTAAAATGTCTTATTATTCATAACTTATAAGTCATAAAAGTTCCAAATTTATAAAATTTGGAGTATGTTACAACACCTCATTCCGAAGGCAGTCTTGTTGATGTCTTCTTCTTTAATATTCACTTGGTGATATCCAAAATTGAGATCAATATTTCAAAATATCTATGCACCCCTTAGCTGATCAAAGAGGTCATCTATCCTTGCCAAAGGATACTTGTTCGTTATCGTTACTTTGTTCAAATTCCATAAGTTGATACAAAGTTTCAACGAACCATACTTCTTCTTCAAAAACAATATTGGGGCACCCCAAGGTGACACACTTGGGAATATATACCCCTTATTCAAAATATCTTCAAGTTGCATTTGTAATTCCTTCAACTTTGGCATACTCATCCTATAGGGAATATTGGATATGGGTGTTTCTCCATGCATCATATTTATAAATAAATTGATATCTATTTTCGATGGCAACCCCTGTATCTCATTAAAGACATCCTCAAATTCTTTTAGTACTGCGTAGTATTGAACATTTGGCACTTTATCCTTAAGTGTCTCCTCCATATGCACTGCAAATACTTGACATCCTTTCCTATAATATATTTTATTCAATTTCAAGGCTGAAACTTCTCTGATAGTTAGAACCCTTGGAATGACTTGAACTATTATTAAGTTTCCTTCCTCATCCAAGCAAGTAAATTCCTTATTGTAACACTCTAGAACAAGATGATGGTGGTCCAACAAATACATACCAATGAGATAATCATACGAGCCCAAAGGTATGATATTCAAATAATCTTTTCTGCATAGTCCATTCATTTCCAATGCGCATGCCTTAACAATCTCATTAATTTTCCTTTTTTCTCCTATAGCTAACTGCACTAACCAATGTTTTCCAAGCTTTATTCTTGGAAATTGGAATGTTTCCACCATCTTAGGATCTAGATAACTATGAATATCTCCTAAATCAATTAAAATAGAAATGGGTTGGTCAATAATATTACCTCCCATTTGCCCGTAGGGGTGTAGACCGATTGGCAAGCACCGTGTAAATGGAAGGAAATATGTAAAAATGAGGCCTCAAGATCGATTCTCACCTCGATTTACTTGTGCTCCATTCTTGTTGTCTGGGTGGTTGCCCCTGGGGTTATAGTGGTATCCGACGGGGATCGACCCTATGTCACGTGAGTACGAGAACCGTGCGTTGCCGATTCCCCTAGTACAAAAAGAAAATAAAAAAATCTTACCTCCCATTTCAATCATGTGCGACTGAAACTCAGCTTTCTTGTTATCCAATGCTGCATAAATCCTGGGTACATTTCTACCCATGTCTTCAATTGTCCCAACATGTTGCACACTATGCATAGTCCTCTCTTTTTTACCTCTTTGAGGGAAATATCTATAGATATGATCTTTGTCACAACCCCAACATTGAATAGGTTGTTTCATTGGTTTTTGTCCCACTGTCTATGTCATTCTGGGCTCCTTGGGTGTTGGTTATCCTTGCAAAATGTTTATGAAAAATGGTGTCCTAGTCCCTTTCTTACTCTATTACACCTTGATTTTCATCTTGTCTTCCCAATCCTTTTGGAAGTTCATTTTTCCCCTTTGTTGAACATAAATACATTCAGTGTTCCTTATGGTTTCCTCCAACATCTTGGGGTCATCATATTGTATCTTGTCCTTGATAAATGATGGCATCCCACTCAAGTACCTTCTAGTTTTAACTTGTTCATCCTTGATGAATGCGACATATTTCAGCAGCTCTAAGAATCTTCTTTCACACTCATCTATTGTCATACTCCTAAGCTTTAGTTCGAAGAACCCCTTCATTTTCTTATCATAGTACCTCTTGGTTAAGTACTTATTTTGAAAATACCTCTTGAACTCCCTCCAAGTAAACTTATTTTCATAAATGTGTTGCACTTTCACAAACTGATCCCACCACATTGATGATTTTCCTTTTAGCTAATAGATGTAAATTCTCCCTTCCCGCATAGAATAATTATGCA
>JASDQU010013093.1:52206-86165 GCA_032191745.1 Picea mariana | reverse complement strand
TTGGTGACTCATTCCCATCACTCGGGAACTTAGGATAAATAATTATCCATAACTTACATTTTTCATAATATTAATAAAATATTCCCTTGGACTTAACCCCCCCCCCCTTTTCCCTTTTCTGGTGGAGTTTAGCCCCTCGTCTCTTTTCATATGACAGGTCTGCACACAATGATGTGATATTATTAATAACTTGAGTGTGATTACATTTACATGGATAGGTTCACTGGCCTATTTGCATCCCGACTTACCAGCTTCATAACCACACAAGCTCTCCAGCCTCAATACATATACTAGATATATATATATAACTCATTCCTATGCGTAATTCTAGGTAATCCCTGTGCACCTACTCAAGTTTACGCAACTTTGTGGAAAGTGTGTATCCTTCCTTTGATGTGCAACCACATGCACTTACCCAAGTGCGTGCAACACTATGAAATGTGTGCACCCTTTCTTTGATAAAAATCCTCGTGCACTATTTAGGTGCGTGCAAAACCAAAAATTGGTGCCAATGGATCACCAACCTAAATGTACATTTACATTTAAAATTGGTACCGACGCCTCACCATCCCATATGTACAATTACAAATGGGGCTCATATTAGGAACATTACAGGTATGAAAAATTAATTTTTCATCTATTAATTCTTCTTCTTCATTCATTTTTACTCCTAACATCATATCCCATAATGCCATGGTGGCTTCCCCAATATTTCCATTGTATCCTTCATCTCTATCATTGGATTATGGATCATTTCTTTGATCAGCTAAAGCACATCCATCTAGAAAGTGATTTTCCATCAAGTTCATGGCATTTATTCATTGAGGGAAATTCTTCTGAGAATGATTTTCCTGATGATAATTACAAAATGAATCTGAGGCTACTTCTCCTAAATAAATATTCAAATTAGTTGGGGGAGGTTCAATAACCTTAAAAGGAGGGCGTCTCTTAAAGAAAGGTTTATAATTCCTTTTATTAGACATACCCTCCCCTACACTCCTCTTCATGTCTACTATTTCATTTGAGATTTTTTTAATCATCCTCTATAATCTCTCCATATCGATGTTATCCTTTTCATGGATTTTCAGAGGTTGTTTTCCTTGTGGTCTTGTTAATAAAAGGCCCTTTTTAGGTTGTACTATATCATTTTTTCCTAAGGATATTTGACTCTCTTTACACCATTTCATATAAAATTCTATAGTTTTGGATTCCTCAATTGTTTTTGCAAGGGTGTGCTTATCATCCCTTTTGATGAACACAAAAATTACGGTTAGTAAAGAATTGGAATAAATCTCTGTTGAAATATTGAGAGGGGGGTGAAGCAATATTACACATTAATTATTACTTTCTTTTAACACAACTTATTTTTATTCAAAATATGCTATTTACCAACAAAAATTTTTAACGTGGAAACCCAAATGGGAGAAAACCACAAAAAAAAAACATTTATAAAAAAATTGTATGGACCAAATTATAGCAGACACCAATTTGCAATAATCTTTGCAGGAACCAATCTGTAGGGGCAACCAATACCCTTGACAAGTGCCAACTCATCCAAAGGGCACCATCCCACAAAATTATTGTTCACAGGCACCAACCTGTAGGAGACAACAATCCCTTTC
Source organism: Picea mariana (assembly GCA_032191745.1). NCBI lineage: Eukaryota > Viridiplantae > Streptophyta > Pinopsida > Pinales > Pinaceae > Picea > Picea mariana. The sequence goes on along the minus strand of JASDQU010013093.1, from coordinate 84,543 downwards.
CTTTCTCCACCCTCCCACCCTGAAAAATTTGTAACTCGTAGCTTGCTTCAAAATTCCTCTCCAACATGCTTCATCCTCTATGTCATCATACCTAAGATCTTCATCACCTCTATGCTTCTGTTTCAAACCTTAGAGCCTCAATTCTTCACACTTCACACTTCCACACACTTTAAAATATGATTTGGGCATATTTATTTATACAACTCATGTAATTAAGGATTTGTCCACAAGAATAAATCCATGGGGTTGTCTCCAACTTCCTTGAAATCAAGCTCCATCAAGTTGGGCTATAGAACTCTCCATAAAATCCAGTTTTTGTTTCTTCTGTTGCATGTGTTTTGGTTCACTAGTCCTCATGGCTCATCCACCATATGTTTAAGTCTTAAAATATATCTCAAGCATTGATATGATCTCCTTCAAATTGGAACCACCGGGCCTAATGGACCACTAGACATCACCTCAATGCAAAATAGTTGTCTGATCATATTTTTGTTTGATATGGTCCATTGATTGTTAAAAAACCAATAAAAAACACCATACATCCTTGATGCACAACAATTGTCTGATCATTTCTTCAATCAATTTCCTCCATTGATCTATGATCACTTTCATCGGGACCTGTGGGATGTTGAAACACTCAACATCCTCATGATGCATAAAAGTTGTTTGATTGCCTCTTGATTAGACTGTAACCATTATATATAACATCCTTAACATCTAAACTACTAGGATATCAAACCCTTTGGACCTCATCACTCAACCACCATTAGATCTATATCATATTTGATCTCATCTGTCGATCTACGATTCGTCTATCAGGACCATCGGGATATGAAGTGCTCAAAAATTCCTCAACCATCAGATATTTGATCAATGATTGTCATTGATTCTCAGATTCCTCTTGGTTAGAGCTTCAAATCTACTCTAATGAAAATTATGGCGAGGGATCCAACAGTCCTCGCATTCTGAAATCAATGTCTTCCATTACGTTGTCCCTTCAACATGATCTATGGTTAACTTTTGTACCTTTTTGCTTTTGTAATCTAGTTATATGGGACCCACATAGATATACGGTTGTCATCTTATCTCATTTGCACACCAACTTATGGTCCAGATCTCGTCTGTCGATCTATAATTCGTCTATCAGGACCATTGGGATATCAAGTGCTCAAAACTTCCTCAACCATTAGATATTTGATCAATGATTTTCATTGATTCTCAAATTCCTCTTGGTTAGAGCTTCAAATCTACTCTGATGAAAATTACCGCGAGGGATCCAATGGTCCTCGCATTCTGAAATCAATGGCTTCCATTACGTTGTCCCTTCAACATGATCTATGGTTAACTTTTGTACCTTTTTCCTTTTGTAATCTAGTTAGATGGGACCCACATAGATATACAGTTGTCATATTATCTCATTTGCACACCGACTTATGGTCCAGATTTCTCCTTGGATCTCCTTTGTCGGAGTCCCAATGCATTCTCGCACTCAAGCACTATGATAGACTCATTTCGAAAACCAATAGGATGTTTCCACATATCATATCCTCGATCTCAATATCTGTGAATAGATCATAGTTGTTGATCGAGACGAAGGGAAAAATATGTCGTAAATCAAGGTGCAATGGAATATTCTTCGTTGCCCTCCTTTCGGAGTGGTGAAACTTACCAAACCTTCTGAACGTCGAATGATAAGCTACAAAGGTATCAAAAAAAGGAATATTATTCGATACCATTGCTTCAGAGTGTATACAAAAGGTTGAATTATTTTAGTTTGACCTTCTCACTACAATGGATGGTCCATATATCTTTTATATGGCTCTGATAGATCAACGATTCAGATTTTCTCTGATGGGCTGTTGTGACCTCCACGTGTCTTGGATGATGTGGTGCCTCCAAGCCTATGACATAATCCCTTCCTCTTTATTTTTTCTATCACTATGTTGAATTTTCATTGACATGTCCTCCACGTGGACTCCTTCCACGTGTATTGGATGACCATTCCCGCTTCTAATATTTTGGTACACAAATCAAGGCTAGGAACAAAATATTCTTCACTACCCTTATTTCGGAGTGCAGATTACTCTATCAATGTTCCTCCTCTGATAGCGATGAATCTAAAATTATTTTACCATTGTTTCTAACTCTAAATAAAGATTGATAGTGGCCATCGATCTAGATAGACCTCTATTCAAGATATAATCCCGTCTGTCCATTATTAACATATGAATTGAGACTTTGGGCATCCCTTTCGACACACAAATCAATTTCATGAATGAAATATTCTTCGATACCTCTATATCGGAGAACATATTATTTTTTCAACGTTCCTCCTCCGATATCTATGACTCCAAGAGTCTTTTACCATTATTTTATACTTTGAATAAGAACACTCTTTGGTCGTTGAATTGAGTAATATATGTCTGAGATCTAATCTTGTCCATTCATTCTAAGAACATGAATGGAAGGTTTGGGAATATAATCGATGGTCACAATCAAATATTTATCTTGATCCAATGGTCATTGTTTCTCCTCTCCTACAAGGTTCTATCTTCGTTCTTTGACCTGCATATGAACATAATTAAAATATGCTCTTCCTTGATTTCACTCTGATTAAGATCACCATTAACTATTGATTATTGCTTGGCCTCGATTTATTCTTCAATCGATTCAATGATCTTTTCATGATCCTTGGACCTGACATCACAATATTCCTTCCTTAATCAATGATAATGTTTAGTATCTCCTGCTCGTGAAACCAATGAAATCCAAGGATTTCTTCATTTTACATTAATGAAAACACAATTTCCAACAATCTCCCCCTTTGTCATTGATGACAACAAATATTATTAAACTAGTTTATGCAAGTCTCCTCTGTCTACAAGTCTCCCCTTGTCTCGTTACTCTCCCCCTTTGAAATCGATGGAAAAAATAATTTTCTTTTACTATATTATTCATTTTATGTTTTGGAACAAGTAATTTCGTTGTCTTCTACAACTCCCCCTGATGTGGTACTCTTCATTTTTATTTGCACTGTGTAACCATATGTACTCTCTCCCTGATATTTTGGTTATGTTGAACTCCCAATAGATTTTAGTTGAAGCTTTCACTGAGAAATAGGAATGAATCCCATATTCTGTCTGAGATACTGAAATCTATCTCTTGGTAGGGTTTTTTTGAATATGTCTTCTATTTGTTCCTTGGTAGGAACATACTCCAACTTGACAATATTATCATTTACATGTTTCCTCAAAAAATGATATTTGATTGGGATGTCTTTTTTATTTGAGTGCATCACTTGATTCATTGAAATTATTATAGTGTTGGTGTTGTCACACAGTATCGAAATTGTCTGCTTGTATTCTATTTGAATGTCTTGAAGTGTTTGTTTCATATAGAGAATTTGTGTACAACAAGATGTTGCTACAATGTTCTCTTCTTCTGTTGTGGACAATGAGATTGAAGATTGATTCTTCTTGAGCTAGTGTCGGAGATACTTCACACACACCTAGGATTTATTTTTCCTAATGTTTTCCCTATGTTTATTAGTCATTATCCAGTTTCCTACATTTTAGGGAGAATATTCCTTTTCCTACATTCTAGGGGAATATTCTCTTTAGTTCACACTTTAGTTGGATCATTTGAGTGGAGTATTGATTCCAAATTGGTTTCATCACCATGTATCATTTGGATCATCACTACTAATGCAAATTGTCCTTGGGATTATCACCAGAGTGGCGCATTACTGATGCCATCAGTTAGTTAATAGAGGATTGAAAGGCTAGTTGACTTAAACTAGGTGGAAGTTAAGTCTTGTAATTGTCGTTGTGTGTCCAGATCACTCTAGAACACCACTATAGTGCATTGGATTCTCTTTTAGTGCACATTAACTGAGTTATACAAAGTATATCGTGTGTAAATTATCATTCATTCATTCGGTTAATACTACTCTTGATTCTCTCTCTCTCTCTCTCTCATTTTCATGTTTTCTCATTTCTTCTACAACCTGTGCATGTCCTTTTCTATCTACATCTTATCTATGTAGGTTCATCCACATTTACATGGTATCATATTCGATGGATTTCTAGGAAAAATACACATCAAAATATTTTTGCAAGTACGGAAGATTGAAGACAGCGGGAAAATGGAATTTCCAAAAGAATTGATTCTTACATCGTACAATTTCTTTGCATGGAATCACAATATGGAATTACATATTTGAAGAAGAGGATTATACAGGTTAACCATGGGAACAGAGACCAAACCCACATTATCCATATAAAAATCCAAGTATTTGAATCAAATGGATGAAGCGTATGGAACTATTTGCAATCTTATTTATCCTTACCTCCTCTTTCATATATCCTCCTATTAAACCCCTGATGAAGTCTGGACTACCATGGAAGGAATTTTTGGTAAATAGGAGGAGATGAGGGCACACATGCTCAAGGTGGAATTGCTCACTTTGGATCCAAAAATCTTCAACAATCTCCAAGATATTTTTACAAAATATAAGGATTTGCTGTCGCAACTCAAGGATCGCGGGGTTGATAAATATAAGGAGGAGAAACGAATGGTTCTTACCATTCTTTCCAAACTTGTTCTGAAATACTCAATGTTTGTATCCACATTTCATTAAGTTAGGATTGCCTCTGTATCTAACTGGAAACTTCCCTCTCTTGAGGCATTTATTGAGTCTCTGACGCAAGAGCAGACCAAGCTCATCAATATGGGAGAAATCAAAGGCTCAAAGGTGCATGCACTTGCTGTGCAAGATGTTATCAGCCACCAAAATCATAAATATAAAAACAAATACAAAGGGAAGAGACACAGAAATCCAAAGAAGGAAGCGTACTCAAAACCCTTCAACAATTCCTCTGGATCCAAAGGTGGAAAGGGAAGAAAATGGGAAAAATTCACTTACTTCCAATGAGGATTCCATCCAGAATTCGCATGCATGTAGAAAAAAATAGATCAAATGGCACAAATAATTCAGAAAAAAAACCTTGGATATCACATCTCTGAGGGTTCCAAGAAGAAGAAGCCAGAAGATCAAAACCCCATGAAAGGTAATTCTAGCCATGCTTTGATTTCCATTAACTTCTCTCTCGATGCGTGGATTGTATATTCAAGTGCATCTCAACATGTGGAATCCATATAAAGGAAGTCTAATATTCATTGGATGCATGCAAAGGACCTCCTATTATTATGGGGGACAACTCTCCATTCGAAGTCACCGGAAAAGGGAGAGTTGAACTCACAAATGGGAGCTTCGAGAATTTGCTACACATTCCCAAACTCTCCTTCAATCTTTTGTCCATGTATCAGATGAAAAACTTTACACTGGAAAGAAAGTAATATTGACACCAAATGTGGTGGATATATATGACATACAAACCAATTCGAAAGTTTCTACTGGTGAGGTAAATCACCAATCTAGACTCTACACATTTTATGAATTTATTGAACCAGATTCTACATTACTGCTTACGCATGTTGATGAAAGAAGTAGGATATTGAATGAAAGGTTCGGGAATTTAAATTTCATATAAATGAAGCAAATTAGAAAGCAGGGAATGGTTGAAGGTCTACTTGACATCCACGTCTCCAAATGAATTTGTGAGGGATGTGTTCTTGGAAAACACCCTCAAGAGAAATTCGACAAAGGAAATACTTAGAAGGCCTCCTCTCCTTTGGATCCGATCCACAACAATATCATGGGCCATTTTCAACATACATTAATCAGTAAAGTAAGGTAAGTGCTCATTTTTGTTGATGATTTCTCACGCTACACCTGGAATTTCTTTCTCAGGCACAAATATGAAGTCTTTCAACATCTCAAAGATTTCAAGGCCCTTGTTGAGACACAGTCAGGAAGGAAGATCAAAGTCTTCCAAATAGATAATGGTGGATGCCAACCATGAGGTATATAATATTTGTATTTAGGTCAGGATTCAATTGCAACACACAGTTCCCTATACTCCGCAACAAAACAGAGTTGTTGAGCAGAAGAATAGATCCTTGAAAGAGATGGCATCTTGCATGCTACATGCAAAGTCACTTCCATAGATATTATGGGTTTAAGCAATTAATTGTGTGAACTACATCCAAAATAGACCCCCCCAAATATCTTTCAAGGATAAGACCCCCTTCGAGGCTTGGAGCGGCCTCAAACCGAAAGTGACCCGCTTATGTATATTTGGTTCACGTGCATGGGCCATGATTCTCTCTGAGAAGAGGAAGGTACTTGATCCACATAGTATAGAGTGTATCTTTGTTGGATACCTAGACAGTGTGAAGGGATACAACCTCATTGATCCCTCTATGGAATGGCTCATCATTGAGCATAGTGTCCAATTCGAGGAAAGTATTTCACATGCACCTCAGGATTCACATGCAGACACTTTTGTTCTTCCACCTCTTAGAGATGATGAGCATGCACATGCCGAATCTTCTTCAGATGAGAGTTCTAATTCAAATGATTTAGTTTATTCAGATATCGATTCAATACAGTCAGATGCAGAGTCAGTTCACACAGATGCATATGCTGAGTCAGATCCAAGGCCCAAGTGGTCCAAGACTACTCTTCAGGATGCATGAGATCTTGTTGGGGATCCAGCTAATACCAGGAGGACTCAACCTGATTTTGAGTAGCCTCCTCTTTCACTCACCTCCATTGAACTGATGCCACCCATGAATCTTTTCTTGGTTCATTATTCATATCCATAGTTCTATGTCAAGGTTGCTGGGAATCCCTTTTGGGAATCCACCATGTAGGAGGAGTAAAACTCCCTCCTCGAGAACCAGACTTGGGATCTGGTTCCCCTTCCTTCAAGAACGAAATTTGTCAGGTGCAGATGGGTATACATGACCAAGAGCATAGTAGATGGACATGTTAGAAGATACAAAGCCAAGATAGTCTCCAAAGGCTTTCAACAGGTGCACGACATTGACTATGATGAGACCTTCATTCCATTACTGAAGATGGATTCCATTCGCTTGGCACTTTCCATTGAAGCAACAAAGAGATGGGAAGTCCATTAGATGGATGTGAAGAATTCATTTACTTACAAAGATCTCTCTGAGGATATCTACATGGAGAAGCCCCAGGGATTCATGCAGGATTCATATTTAGTTTGTCGACTGAAGAAGTCCCTTTATGAACTGAAGCAGGCCCCGAGGGCATGGTATTCCAATATGGAATCCTACCTATTGTCACAGAACTTTGTACATTGTAATTCATACCCAAATGTTTACATGCTCAGGAGGGATGATTCACTTCTACTCCTAGTTTTGTATGTTGTTGCAATCAAGAGGATTCTGCATGACAGGTTCTTGATCATGGACACGGGTCAACTACATTTCTTCCTTGGTATCGATATCAACCAGGATGCATCAAGCATAAAACTATCTCAGGTTGAATATGCATGAGATCTCCTCGAGAGATTCCACATGATGGATGTTATGGGATTAATCGATAAATGCAGACATAAACAGATCTCCCTAGATCCACCTAGATATAGAAAAAAACAAAACAGAATATGCTGCTTTCCCTAAGCTCTAACTATTGAGTTTACTAGTTAACAAGAGATAGGCAACATACTGTTTAAATGTCTCTTCCTCTTTCCATTGTCATACTAGCTCCACTCTGGTGCTCCTGTGATATTGAATCTACAAGGGAACATAAGCCAACCAAAGTGAAAGAAATCCAATATACTCAACAAGAACTTATGCATGTGATCAAGGAATCATACAATAAAACAAGACAAGTTTTATGAGAAAGAAACATATCACTATATCATATTAGAATGAAAGTGGAGATTACAACCAAATCCTTGATGTCACAGGGTCCCCTTTCGATGACCCTTTTCTCCAACACACACAATTTCTCCAATATTGAATGAAGAAGATCCACAATAACTTGATGAACTAAATGAGGCTCTCAAGCATGATCTAATGCAAAACTCTCCATACAATCTTAGCCTATTCCACCTTTATCAATCCTTATCCTTTTCTATGAGATATCCATCTTTATATAATGTGAAGGAGATATGGTTTGAGGATATTAGGATGATCCCACCAAATCAAAGAAGCGAGTAAGATCCAAACTATTTGGAGGCCACCTCATCTTCTAGAAGATCCCCTTCTAGAAAATTCATGAAACTTGACCTTTCCTTAGCTTTTGACATCATCATAACATAGGTATAGGGCAGCTTGCAAAGACATCACAACCTAGCTTTAGATCAGGGGGCGAAAATTAGGCATCATCGCACCCTATGTATAGTTTACCCTGTGACGACTTTCCTTAATGGGGTTTTTGACAAGATAAAGTCAGTCACTTTCTTCATGAAGAAAGGCGTTTTTTGGGAACATGAACACATGTTTTCAATGGATCACTAGGGTGACCAAAATAATGTGTAACATAATGCCCCCCAAAGTATGAAGCTGGAACTCATGACAGCTGAAATACTTTGTAGAATGTGTGTATCGGAAACAAGGAGCGCACCGATCAGAAACCTGCAAATAGTCAAGCGTCAGCATAATAATATACCATTGTCCGAGGTAGGCATTCCCATACCTATATTAAAAAATGTCAAGCGAGTCATGGAAACTAAATATACACTATGGATCCATGTCATTATGAACCGACATAGCCACCCAAAATAAACTGTGGATCTATGCTCTAAAATGACTCAAATTCGGACATAGCCACAAGACATACAAAGTGGATATATGTGTCAATACAAATCATGAATACTCTGTCACAACATGGACCATAATGGTGTGATCCAGGGTCTTCATCTCCATCGTCCCTAAGTATGAATCTAACCATGTGATTACAGGTGTTGAAGTCGAACATGGTAGAAACCACTTGATTACCGGTCATTAATGAAGACTGTTAACAAGTGCGAGGGAAATCACCATTGATGTCAATGAATCCCAAGGTACCCTAGTACAATCCAATGAATGTGAATAAATGAGTTGAAGTTGAACACTTGATGTAATCTTCCAATCAGAGGTCAATGATGTAAACCCACTGTTGAAAGCAAAGAAACTGGCCATTGAGGCATGTAGGCTTTAAGGTACTGAATGATTTCTAAGTCTTGTTCTTGGATAATGAGTTAAATTCGATAGAAAAAGACTCATCACAAGAGGGCCTTAATGTATCCCCCATCAATGACACAAAATAAGTAACAGATTTGAAGTAGATCAGAGTAAGAGGCAATTCGAAACTGACACCGGGAAGGCCAACATAGTAGAAAAATTACAACTACAGATGGTTAACTCAATAGAAGGCTTGTTTACGTTAGATTTCTCTCGAACATATCAATGACACGACAATAGTCTTCACAGCATTGACTCAAGGAGGACCCAACATATGGACATGCAGATAGTCAAACGAGAGACAAATAGATTTCCCAACCTGGATACAATGATGAAGGGGGAGTGTCATGTTCAAGAGCGACTATTATTGCTACTAATATGGATACAAAGACACATTTCTTTCCAATTTCCCCCCACCATTTATAGCGAGTACCTCTTTTTTTTTACACAATCTTGAGGAGGATAACATATGCTTGTTGATGTAAGCTCATCCTTCGGACGAGTCCCTCAGAGTATGTTTAACAAACCCAAAGAAGGAGTGGTTCAGTCCCATATGGGTCTTTCGATGTTTGTTTAACGAGTCCAACGAGAGAAAACTCAGAGTTTTTTCATGTTTAGAGAGTATGAAAAACACTTAAAGAGAAATCCATAGTTCCTTTTTCGTAAATGAATCTGATGAGAACAAAAAAGTGATAACCTATCATTCATCAAATGGTTTCTTCAAATGCTTTTACGAGCGTGAAAAGAACAAGGTCGCTCGGCAATATTTTCGTTTTTACGGAGAGTGAAAAGAGCTTAAAATATATTCCATAGGTTTTGTTTTTTGTGTTACCATTACGAGTCCGAAAAAATGACAAAAGTATACTTGGTTACATTCTCATTGATTTACGAGCACGAGAAAGAGAAAAATCTAAGCTCGTAGTTTTTCCTGAAAAACCCCAAAAGGATCTGTACATGCGATAAATGTATAAAAGCAAACCAAAAAGCGTATCCTTGTTCAATGTTTTACTCCTAGGATTTTTATCTACAAAAAATAACCACTTGTAGAGTTGTTAGGACTTTAGGGTTTAGATGAAACATATAAAATAATATAAAATACAAATGAAAAAAAGTGAAAAAACAATAAAAATGGGTAAAAACCTCATTTCACCATTCCATTTGTCATTTCACCCAAACCTTGCTCTAAAACCCCTATTTTACCTCGATTTTCAACAAAAGACTATGGAGGGCACGAATGATCATTCGACGAACCGTCTCCACAGAAAAGGTAATCTTCATTTCCTCCAACTTTCCATGGATTAAAAATTGTTTTTCATTGGTAAGAAATAGACTTTTGAGATAAGTGTTTGAGGGCACCTATGCAAGGAGGTCGTCGCAGGTGCCCTATATTGTGCCCTGCAACGATCTAGGATCATTGCAAGTGACCTTATAGTTGGCCTGCAATGACTCTACACTATGCATATGCTCTGGCCTATGATGTGCATAGCCCCAGAAGTTTTTAACGATGAAAATGCCAATAAAAATTCTACAGGAAAGAAGATACTGATGCTAATATGTCTTTATGGTTCCATTGCAGTTTTTCCACGCCTTGAGATTGTCCTTTCCTTGCATATTACAAAGTGGTTAAAGAAGTAAAACATTCCTTGTATGTTTGTGCCGGTAAAAATCTTGGAATGGCGAGAAAGAGAGAACACGAGGAGGAAGACTACTTTGTCGGGAATGATCCAGGAATAGTAATGGCCCTTCGATAGTGTGGGTTTTTTAAAAATTTTCGAAATCTAGGGTATGAGGGCCCAATTGAGATTACTCGAGTACCTAGTTCACATGTGGGATGTGAACTAGCATGTGTTTCATATGGGAGCTCACATTCTTACAATAGATATCGAGGATATCTACTTCTTAATCAGGCTATCTCACCGTGGGTCTCGAGTAACACTTACAGGTAACAGGGGAGATGAAGAGCCTATGAACCACTATATCATTGGACATTGTGTGCCAGGTACTCAGAAGCATAGCTGTAAATTTTCTATAAGAGATGTCCGAGACTTGCCTCTAAGACCATCCTCTATACCATCGCATGCATGGCAGGGAGTGCAGCTACCGATATGGATCTTCAGAGCTATTTTCAATATGCGCTGGAGTGTATGGAGCCCAAATTTTTAAACTAGTGAGAAGGGGTTCTCAAGAGTATGAAAAAACAACTAACCAAGTGCAGGAGTGGTGAGCTAAAATAGTTTGGATATGAGTCAATTTTGGTATCCTTCCTCATAGAGAGGGTCCTAGTTTTTTGCTTACAGGTAGATTGGGCTAGACCTACCCCATAGGATCCAAGAATGAAGAGGTGGGTCAAACTCATGGCATGACATGCAACCAGTCCTATTGTTATATATAACCATGCTTTCTTTGAATGGTTGAGAACTCAGATGCTCATCGTTGAAGACTATGCATATGTCGGGCTAGACTTCTATGAAGATCGAGACTTATCTCTTCCCGAGGGTTCCTGATGGGGGGACATAGGTAAGAAGGAAATTTTGTTTATATAATGTTTTTGTGATTTTTAATGATATAAAATGTTTTATGTTGTTTATCCGATGACTGATCAAACACTCTTTGATGATGCACATGTGGGACCTTTCTGTCCTCCAGGTTCATCCCCAATTCAGAGGTGAGGGGAGAGAGGAGTCATAACAGGAGTAGCTCTTTCCGACTATGAGACCATAGAACAAAACTTGGAGGGGCTCACGATGAACATCCTTGATGCCTCTATAGATGATGTTCTAAGGCATTACCAGTGCCACACAGTGGGTGTGTCTTCTTCCATCGGTCGACTTCTTCGTAGAGTAGCATGGGCAGTCACATGTTATAGCGAGCAACATTCTTGATGCTCTATTTGTATATGAATCCATGTGCTTCACATTTTTGATATTTTGGTCTTCGGGAAAAAACACTTTTTGTAGAAATTTTATCATTATATATATATGAGGCTTCTACCGGATTACTTGTTGTATATACAAAGTGTAATTGGATTTTATAAATGTCTCAAATGTCTGTCTAACACACAATTAGCCAATCCATCTGTTAATGTATTTAGACATCTAGAAATGTGTTGATATTCAATGTAATCAAAATGATGTTCCAAGAGGCGAATTCATAAATATACCCTTAACATTGTAGGAATTCAGATATAATACACATTACTCAACTGTAGGACCACTAACTATGAATCTAGTCATACAACAAGATGACGGATTCCAAGTGAAACAACGACGGTCAATAATTCGATGACAACACTGTATTCCGCAATATTGTTAGTTGCAAAACCAAGGAAAACACCATGTAGACTAATCAATTAATCTGTAGGTGCATATATTTCCCAAGCAAAAGACACTAAGTTTTGAGTACTTCCACTAGCGCCATCGATGAAGAAAATGTAGGGTAGCGAAGACACTGACATTTGGAAACCAATCACAACGCAAGGTAATCAGATAAAGGTCGAAACCAAACAACGAAAAAGCACACAAGAGTATAATACACTAAAATACAAGCACTCATGAGAAAATGACTTAAGCATAGTACTTCTTCAAGTAAAGCCCATTTCTGGGTTCACTCAAAAGGATTCCACCATAATCAACCAACTCATAATCTCCCTTCTCCAATACTCGTTTGACAATATAAGGATCCTGCCACATGGGCTCAAATTTACCGGCCCCTAACAGATTATGATATTGCTCGTAAAAGAGAACTAGATCACCTTAAGAAAAAACCCATGGCTTGACATGTTTGTCATATTGGGCTTTATCATGTTTCTTTTGAGTTTCAATAACTAAGGTGACATCCCGACGGGTTTCATCTAGTTGCATTAAATACAAAAGACACTCCTCTTCAGTAGAGGTGTTATGGAGAAGTTCAACGGCTAGTTTCAAAGACAGTATTTCACATTCAATTGACAAGATGGATTCGATACCATAAACTAACTGGAAAGGTGTAAATCTCGTGGAAGACTTAATGAATGTCCGATAGGACCATAATGTTGAGAACAACATCGTGTGCCAATTTTTCTTATAGAATCCTATCATTCGTCGAATCATGGTGGTGGGAACCTTGTTGATCGCTTCAACCTGGACATTGGCCTGTGGATAATAGGGACTTGAGTTTTCATGGAGAAGACCCAACTTCTCAATAAGTTCATACATTATAAAATTTTGAAAATGACAACCATGATCAGTAACGATGGCTTGGGGGACACCAAATCTAGTAATGATATGATTGAATATGAAAAATGTTGCATTTTTCCCGGTGTTATCAAATGTAGGCATTGCCTCAGCCCATTTAGTGAAATAATCCAAAGTTACAATGATATATCCATTCCCCACGACTGAGTGAGGGTTACATGTCATGAAGTAAATGCCCCATTTGGTGAATGGACCAACGGAAACTATAGGATGTAAGGGATCAGGATGAGATCTTATCTTGTTATTATAAGTTTGGAAAGCATGGCATTTCTAGATGACAGTAATGCAATCCTTAAACAAAGAAGGCCAGACATAACCTCCTCGTAATATCTTTTGGGCAGTGGCATACCCATACATATGACCGCCACATGCTCCAGAGTGGCAGTCATTCAAAGATTTCTGAGCTTCATCATAAGTGAGACATCGTTGGAAAATGGAATCAATACTGCGGCGGTAAAGGGTATCACCAATAATGATGTATTGGTGGGCTTGATACCGTATACGACGATGATATGTACTAGATAGACCATGATGAAAACTTTGAGTCTTGAGATAGATAATAATATCTCTGTACCATACGTCATCAGAACTGATCAGAAAAAGGGATTCGTCAGGCAAGGAATCCTCTGCCACATTTTCTGTCTCAGTAGAGGGAAGGTCACATATTAGTTCGAAAAAAACCAAATATTTCTTTGACTTAGCACGTTAAAACTCCAAGTCAAAATCCTAGAGAATCACTATCCATTTGGAGTACTTTCCCCCTAGCAATTGTCGAGTAAGGATATGTTGCATGGGGTTGCAATCAAAAATAGCAATGGTTCTGTGTAATAATATATAATGACGAAAACGTTGGATAACTTGAACAGATGCCAAGTCCAGTTTCTCCACATGTAAGTATTTGGTTTCGATAGTCGAGAGACTCTGACTCAAATAGTATATCACATGTTCATCATGTGAATCATCCTCTTGGACTAATACCATAGCAATGGTAGAGTCTAAAGCAGCTAAGTAGAGGAAGTAATCTCGACTATAGTTAGGGGGAAACAATAATGGTGTATGGGTTGAGGCAAGTTTCAAAGCTTCAAAGGATTTCTTTGCAGTGTCGTCCCATAGAAATTCGTAACCTTTCTTGAGTAGCCGAGTGAATCCTTTCATCAGTTCAACATAATTGGGGATGAAACGACGCAAAAAGTTTGCCTTCCCTTGCAAACTTTGGAGCTGGCATAGTGTGGAAGGAGGAGGTAGATTAAGAATAGCCTCAACCTTCAAGGGGTCTACTCAAATCCTGTGTATCAACACAATAAAACCAAGAAGTTGGTTGGACTCCACACAAAAAATACATTTGTGTGGGTTCAAATGTATGCGATAATAATGACAACGTATGAAAATGGCCCTTAAATGTGCCAGATGATGTTGGTGATGCATGGAATGCGTCCATAGTTCGTCAAGATAGGGTTTCACAATGTGCTTAATATCATGGAAAGCGTAATACATAGTGCACTGAAAGGTCACACCAACATTTTTTATACTAAAGGGTAATTTCCAGTAGGCAAAGGTTCCCCAAGGGAAAATAAAAGCAGTCTTGTGTTGATCTGTGGGTAAAATATTAATTTGATTATAGCCAGAGAAACTGTTCGTCAAGGAAAAGATTTCTCTCCTGGTGCAATCGTCAATGATCTGGTCAACGAAAGGGGTTGGGTGATTGTCCTTAGGACAAGCCTTATTTATATCCCTATAATTTATGCAAAAACTGATGATTCCTTGCTTATTATTTACCAGAAAGAGATTGGATACCCAATCAGTCAAAGCCACAGGATAGATAAAGCCATCTTTAAGAAGTTTTTCAACTTCAATCTTGATAGCAGGGGCTTTATGTGGATGGAATGGGCGAGACCTCTGCCGAACGGGTTTAGTGTCCGAGTACATCTTAATCTCATGTACAACGATATTGGGATCAATACCTGACATTTCTTCATAACTCTAGGCGAAAATGTCGTGGAATTCTTGGAAAAGGGATTTATAAGTGTGGACCTCATCAGTAGAACATGAGGCCTTGATATGAACATTATCCATGACTCTGGGTTTAATCGATATGTCAAGAGGGATGGCAGGTGAAATGTTACTTAAGTTCCTTTCATACAACAAATTGTGCATTGACTTAGGAACTGAAGAAATAATGACAACAGTCGACGGAGTCGAAATCCATTGGCAGCTCTCTATGGTATCACATTCTAGAAAGAGCATGGAGTGATTATGTCCATCGTCCCATGGGGTATCTTCCATATACATGACTGACATGATCATCTCATCAGTAGGAAATATCACGTGGAACAGATCAGGATATGAATCACAGAGAGAAGGAGAGGAGGGGGTTGTCGATTAAATAGCTTGATAATCAGATTAGACCGGACTTAAAGGCATCCTGTCACCGTAATAAAGGTAACCACCAAAGCTAGGTACTACCCATGGGTCATATGACTTAGGAGTTTCACGAACAGTGGTTGAGATCATGTTAATTACAACAACAAAAGGAGGGGGGATATTAGGTGGTGGGATTGGAAATGTACCCATCAAAGTTGAATCTTTTAAAAGACCCACGTTGACATTCTCATAACCAAGGGGTGTCTTCAAGATAAAAGGAACGTTTATAGTAAGGGAATTAGAATTAAAGAAGGCCAGTTGGTTGACAGTAACGACCTTTCCTTGGTGCGAGAATCGTAACACACAGAAAAAGGTAGACACAACTGCATGCATGGAATCAATCCAGTTGTTGGGTTATGAAAAGGTACAGATATTCTCCTCATTTCCATGATTTATGACATCATCTTGACTAGATTTTCTATTACTTAGGAATAAAATAGGATAGGAAATGACTAAAATGTCTTCTAGAACTATCATTGAGTTGAAGTTAATAAATTATAAAATATGGTTGGAATTGTTTGATTTTTCTACAGGAATGGGTAAATTGGTAAACTCATGATAGCAGAAGATATTTTGAAGATGCGCAAGCTATTGGAGGCTAAAGATATGGAGAGTGAAGCAGTTTCAAGAGAGATTAGTTCTCTATTTTTTAAACTTCAAAAATAGTAATAGCGATCCTGAGGATCTCTCAATCCTCAGGATAGCTTTATTTACCCATATTTTGTAATATATAAAGAGTAGTGAATCCTAGAAAGGGGGATAAAAGAATTATATCTAAACACTCAGAAATCTAAACACTCAGAATTTAGAATTTCTATGTGCAAACAATTTCTGTAAATGTTGTTTCAGTTATGGAGTTAATAAAGGTTTTGAACGTTTCCATCATTTTCGTATACTGAGTTTCTATTAGTAGTGATTCTGAGGACCAAGGGCCCAGTCTGAAGGAGTTTCTTTCTTAATCTGTATTTTATCAGTTTGATTTCTGTTTCGAACTTTAAATCCTCTTTATCATCGTTAAAGATAATGCATAAGCATGTCAATGTTCTGATACTTTTTGCTTGTAAAAGATAGATGTTTTCCTTTGAATGTTGTCAATTGCTATTCTAGATTCCATTTGTTGTAGTTTACTGCTTGAAATTTCCTCTCATTTTCACATGCGTTGTTCCTTTCAATTAAATTAGCAATTGTTGTTCCTTTCTATTAAATTAGCATTTGTTTTTTCTTTCACTTAATTAGTGTTTATTGTTCCTTCTACTTAGTTACAGTTGTTTTTCAATTACTGTTCTGCCTCAATTCACAGTATTCAGTTATTTATGTCCAACAGATTAGATAGTCATCAATAGGTCAGCTTGTTTCCATAGATTCAATTCTTGTTTCTTAAATTAGATCAATTCATGCCTTTAATATCAGATTCAATTCTTGTCCCTTAACTAGATCAATTCAACAATTTAATTCATGCCTTCAATTCATAGCACATTGTAGATCAGATTTCAATCCTATTTAGTAGGATCTTAGCTTTAGAAACTTATGTGTGAGGAACCTGATTGTTGATAAAATCATATTTTCTTTAACTAAACGATTTTAGCCTCTACGAGATATCTGCATAGACTTTGTTGATATTCTTGAAATAGAAGACGAATCCTTGGGTTGATAAATTAATGTTAAACTAAGTATGTTTTTAGGACATATTTAGAGCCCAACACTAGCTACGGCCAAGTAGAAGGTTATAATCAAGAGGTGCATCGAAGACCTCAACCTCGACATTGACCGACTTACCTTCCAATGTAATAGACAATGAGGGAAGAACACTGGAAGGTTTAAAACCTATACCATTGAAGGCCTTAAGTGTATTGTGTGACTTGGTGAGGGCAGGAGAGTTGATAGCTTACCAAAACATAATAGACATAACGCAAGTCGAAGCTCCTTCATCAATAACAGTTCTACATATATTCTTGTTTTCAACAACAACCTGGATCTGAAATGCTAACTGAGGAGGAATCCTTGGAATGTGATCTTCCAAGTCAAAGATTATTAAATTAGTATTAGTCAGATCAATTCCACCGATAGACTTTAACAATTCCTTTCGTTGGGTAGGACAACTTTGAAGGACTTCGAGAGCTGACATCACAGAGGGTGCTTGCGCAAGGTATTCTACAATATTGTAGTTTTGGGCAACACGTGCGTGAGGATTGAACAAAAACTTTCAAACAAATCCCTTGGGAGCAGGGTGAAGAACTATATCGAGACCCAATCTTTCGAGATGAAGAGGAACGTTTGGAGGAGAAGGTTGTACCAATGAAGGTGGTATATCATCAAATTTCTCTTTTGACGGAGAGTTATCTTTGGCTCGAGTTGCGACTGCAACTTCATTCTTTTTAGAGTCACCCGTACACATAAGGACATAATATCATGTAGAAGGAGAAGCTTGTTCATGAATGGCCAATTGGGCCTGTTGTTGAGAAGGGAAAGGTTGTGAGAAAATGACAGGTGTAGAAAGCTTCTCGGTCCCTTGGAGGAACTTAGTAACCTCAATACATCTTGGACAATATTTCGTGTAATGATCATCACCACAAATAAGGCAAGGGTAATGAGGTTTATGTTTATCTTTCTCATCAATGGTTTGAGTTTTGGCTTTATCAGATTGTGGATTATTATTCTTGTCCTCCTTACTCTTACCCTTCCCTTTCTTTTTATTTTGATTCTTCTTAGTAGGTGTGGATTGAACATAATTAACTTCAACAATATTACCAAAGGAAGGAGTAGGAGTAGGAATACTTTGTACATTAGAATTATTAGATTTGGGACCGGCATGTGCAGACTGAGTCTCAGCATGAAAGGTGCCAATCACACCATCAACAACATGAGAATCCATTGGAGGTGTTGGGGTAGGATTTGTGGAAGGACGAGGAGCATCATGGATCAAATATTAAAGTGTTCTCGTTTGCAAATAAACGAGATCTAGGCACTAAGAATGACTAATCGCCTGCTCTTCAGTGACAACACCACCCATGGCGACATCATGAGCAATAGGTCCAATGAGTGATTTGGTAAACCACTCAGCCAATAGTTGATCAGGAAGAGGAAATTTGATTAAGCGTCTTCTCCTCCTCCACGCATAATGTGATCAGAAATATGAGTGGACGAAGATTGTTTAAAAAACTCAAAATTTCGATTCCTGTCTCATATCGAATTGGCAACTAGTAATGTGTCAAAAAGGCCATGGCTAGGGTGTTAAAATTATTAAAGAATCCTCATGGTAAATCAATGTACCATTTTGTTTCCGAACTCATGAGAGTTCATTGGAAAATTCATAATCTTATGGAGTCATCCATGAGATCCTCCTAACAAAGGTGGGGGAGGAACATAAGCCCCCCTAGAGAGAATATGGGCAGGTGTAGAAAAAAATTGACTTGCAGTGTTATACCTAGGAGGAACAAAAATTCCAAACCCTCCAGATAGATTTTGGGTTGGGATAGCAATGGAAGTTTTTAAAGCTTTATACCTAGGGGGAAGTGATGGATTTGGTCTAGGTGGAAGTGGTGTTCCAATAGGGGCTTGAGTGATAACCACATTTCTGGTAGAAACCATGGTATATTGTGGGACCATAATAGAATGGTCCATCTAGAGAGGAATAATCGAGTGAGAACCAACCAATAATTGGTCTGAAATGATGGTGACACTACTGGTAGTACCAATAAAATGGTCTAAAGGTACCGTATAGGTCACAGATGCCTCAAGCATTTGTTATGCCATAGGTTGATTAGGACTCGCTCCTAGGTTTTCGCAAAGATCATGTACTTTCAAAGGGATGAAACTAGGATTAAAAACTCCAACAGTGTGAGCCAGGGTTCTAAATGATTCACTGGGAAACAATGGCTCTTCTAATCTAGATCCCGAGTTAGGTCCAGTAGGTACTCTAGTACTCTCAACAACAACAATTTCTCCCGATGAATTCATCCAGAGAAAATGTGTGTCTTTTCTAATACTCAATAATGGATTTGGGGGAAGTCGAAAATCCATTAAGGAGTCAGAAACAATTAGAAACCCTTCTAAAGAGTGTGTGCTTCCAACTTCAAAAGCTACTTAGTTATTGACTACTCCCTCAGGAGAGCCTTCTGGTGAGTTAGGAAGCAAAGGGAGATAAAATTTCGGATCTTCCAGGGGTAGCCCTTGCATCCTATGTGAACAACGAAGGCCGATGTTGGCTGAACCAAGTAAAGAACGAAAAAAATATATGGCCAACTAGAGAAAACAAACAACACTCACTAGTGAAATCTAGAAATCAAACCAAGCAAACACACCTTCTTATTTCGAAGTCACTAGTTGGTGATGAAATCCAACGTCACAAAATAAAGACAAGAAGGGGATGGGATAAAGTGGGTGGAAAAGTTACGTTGATGACCTACTTAATGGACTTACACCCTGGTGCAATCTCCCACACTTAATTATGGGTATACCCTCCAAGGAGCCCGAGTGAGTTTGGCCAACATCGATTCTAGGTATCGTGAAGACTTTCCCCTCCACAATCACCTCATGTAAAGACCCTAAAGAGATAAACTACTAAGGTTACCAAATACAATAGTGATGCCTGGGGAAATAATTGACAGTCCGATCCACGTGAAAAGGCAGGGTATCTAGCCCAGAATCAACTCGAGAGGCTCCCACACATAATCGTGGGTATACCTTCAAGTGACCCCCAATAATACGCACAATCTCTACACCAAGACCAACAAAGAAGGGTGAGTAACTCTGCCAGCCTTAATGCGACCTCAGGTTTGACCCTTGTGTGAGAAGGGCTTCCCAGGACAAAATGTAGCAATTGGATTTGAACTCTCCCTATCACAAGATACTATTGTGTGTTTTGATGCTTTGGAGAGTGTGCCTTACAACCTATTCCAAAGAGATATCCTATCTAATTTTGGTGAAAATAATCCCTAGAAAACAAAAGTAGCTAATAAATTTTAATTTTACGTTGTATTTTAATGACTGTTGTTTACTCAAAAGGGAGATGAAAATGAAACTGTTGATGTTGTGACCTTGACCCAATAAAATGAAAAAAGATATGAATATGAAATTTTCAATTCAATGAACCCTAATTACAGTAGGGAAGAGGTATTCTTTTGAAGTACAAGATGCTACGAATTGCAATTTCTTAATTTTGAATGAAGACAATTCCAAATAATCATGAACTAGAAAATTTTCCAATTCTTCTCTTTAACAAATATTTCGAATGTAAAAATTTTATTATGAAAGATTAGTAAAAAGAATAAATGAATTCAGTCCTTCCTTTTCAAAACAAGAACAAAGATGTGATGATGAAAGAAAAATGTAATCCAAGAAAATCAAGACATTCTCAACACAATTCCCAAATCAAACTCGTAATATAGACAAAAATGAAAAGACAAGAAAACCTTTTGTCATATGCAATCAAAAAGTGTTTCTTAATCAAAAAAAATATGGAAAGTAAAATCAATCCAAAACTTGAAACAAACCAAATACCCTTTGTCAAACAAGCACTCGGATCAAATATCAAGAGATTATATCCTTGCGACAAAGATCAAAAGAAAAAAACTTGCAAAATGCAAAGAAAGACTTTCAATCACTAAAAACCAATCAAGAGAAATCTTTAAACTCAGAAATCAATCAAACACTGGCATGAGAAGTTCACCCCAGGAAACTAAGGAAAATCTAGGTGACAAAGGACAAATTGACTCACTCCAACAAATTCTATAGGAGTCGTTGCAGGCTGGGTATGGGACACAGTGCGATGATAAAAGGTCGTCGCAGGCTACTAGCAGAGCATAGTGTGACGTCATCGCATTGGATTGGTCAAGTAGGATGCGATGTCTAAGGGTATTCGTAGGCTGCAAATATGGTGCAATGCGACGATCTCTGTAAATGAGGAAAAAATGGGAGAAAGACGAAAATTCTAATTGAACTTCCAGACCCAGGGAGTCTAGATGGATCACCCACACACTCAAAGAGTGAATTTAATCAGAAGAAGGCAGGCTAAAAACGAATGGGAAGCAAAAAATAAAAAGGAATTTGTATCCCCAGTATGGTCGCCAATTTTTTCATGGGATTAATCGGTAAATGAGAACATAAATAGATCTTCCTAGATCCACCTATATCTAGAACAAAACATAACATAATATGATGCTTTCCCTAAGCTCTAATTATCGAGTTTACTAGTTAATAAGAGATAGGCAACATACCGTTTAAATGTCGCTTCTTATTGCCATTGTCATACTAGATCCACTCCGGTGATCCTGTGATATTGAATCTGCAAGGGAACACAAGCCAACCAAAGTGAAAGCAATCCAATATACTCAACAAGAACTTATGCATGTGATCAAGGAATCATACAATAAAACAAGACAATTTTTATGACAAAGAAACATATCACTGTATCATATTAGAATGAAAGTGGAGATCACAACCAAAGCCTTGATGTTGTAAGGTCCCCTTTCGATGACCCTTTTCTCCAACACACACACTTTCTCCAATCTTGAATGAAGAATATCCACAATAACTTGATGAGCTGAAATGAGGCTCTCAAGCATGATCTAATGTAGAACTCTTCATACAATCTTAGCCTATTCCACCTTTATCAACCCTTAGCCTTTTCCATGAGAGATCCATCTTTATATAATGTGAAGGAGAGATGGTTTTAGGATATTAGGATGATCCCACCAAATCAGAGAAGCGAGTAAGATCCAAACCATTCGAAGGCCACCTCATCTTCTAGAATATCCCCTTCTAGAACATTCATGAAACTTGAACTTTTGTTAGCTTTTGACATCGTCGCACCCTAGGTATAGGGAATCTTGAGAAGACGTCACAACTTAGCTTTAGAGAAGGGGGAGACGATCAGGCATCATCACACCCTATGTATAGTGTAGCCTGCGACGACCTTCCTTAGTAGGGTTTTTTAGAAGAGAAAATTAGTCACTTTCCTCATGAAGAAAGGATCTTTTTGGGAACATGAACAAATGTTGTCAATGGATCACTAGGGTGACCAAAATAATGTGTAACAATGGATTGTAAGTCTTCCCTAACTCCTTTTCTATCAGGAGTAAGACTTGACGATGGTGGGGACACTCCACTGGTGGATAACACACTACATAGACAGCTAGTGGGGAGCTTGTTGTATCTCACATACTCTATACCAGACCTCTCCTATGAAGCCAGAGCAGTCTCTCAGTTCATGCAAGAGACACATGAGATACATTAGAATGATGCAAAGCATATCCTTCGATACGTATAGGGCACCATCACCTTTGGGATTCGGTTCACTATGAAACATACTCTGCATTGGACCTCATCGGGTTCACTGATTCTAAATGTGTTGGCTACAACATTGATCGAAATTCGACATCTGGGTACTCACTCAGTCTGGGTTTCGGGCCCATCTGTTGGTTGAGCAAGAAGCGGGATGTTATTTATCTATATTCACCCGACGAATAGTAAAGAGGGGTAATTAACATAACCATTCAGGCTATGTGGCTACAACATTTTATCATTGAGTTGGGAATTCAGTTTCACCGTCCGATCGTCATCTAGTGTGAAAACCAGAGCACTCCGAAGTTCTACAGAGATGCATTTCAAAGGAATCAGACTAAGCCCATAGATATCCACATGCATTACATCCGAGACTTAGTACATGAGGGGATAATTGGACTATAGTTTTTTCCTTTATCAAAATAGACTGTATGAATCTTCACCAAGACCTTCATTGAGTAGAAGTTCCATTCTCTACACAGTCGTCTTGGAGTGAAGGACACTATTTCCTAACAATTGTCAATTCTTTTTTATACACTGTACCTTGATGGGGGGTGTTCCCATGAGGTTTCCCTCTTTCCTCTTTTATTTTAGTGTGTCTTTTGTTTTTGGGTACCTAACATGGCCTTGTTGTCGGGACCCATTCTTTTATTTCCACCATAGTTATGTTTAAGGGGGTTGTTGGAGATACTTCACACACACCTGGGATTTATTTTTCCTTAGGTTTTCCCTATGTTTATTAGTCATTATCCAGTCTCCTACATTTTAGGGAGAATATTCATTTTCTTACATTCTAGGGGAATATTATCTTCAATTCACACTTCAATTGGATCAATTGAGTGGAGTCTTGATGCCACATTGGTTCCATCACCATGCAACATTGGGATTGTCACTGCTAATGCACATTGACCTTGGTATTATCACTAGAGTGGCGCATTATTGATTCCATCAGTCATTTTACTGAGGACTGAAAGGCTAGTTGACTTAGACTAGGTTGCATTTAACTCTTGTAACTATCGGTGTGTGTCCATATGACTCTAGGCCACCACTATGGTGCATTGGCTTCTCTTAAGATGCACATTAGTTGAGTTATACATAGTGGATCATGTGTAAATTATCATTCATTCATTCAGTTAATACAATTATTGATTCTCTCTCTCTTGTTTTCGTCTTTTCTCATTTCTTTTGCAAACTGTGTATGTCTTTTGCTAGCTAGATCTTATATGTGCAGGTTCATCTACATTTACAGCTAGGATACTAAACAATTTTCCAAGAATAATGTTCCTCCACTTGTGATCCTTCTATCATCAACATTGTTTGCCCAATATGCATCAATATATGATGTTAGAGTAAATTATTCTCCTTTTGGATACCATATTCCAAAGTCCAAAGTTCCATTTAAAAATCTATATATTTGTTTAACAGCTTGTACATGTGTTTCCTTGGGTGCAACTTGAAATATTTCGACTATCCCTACTGCCTGCATTATGTATGGCCTTGAGGTTGTCACATAAAGTAGGTTTCCTATCATTGACCTGTACATATATTGATTAGTTTCCTTAGATTCATCGTCATTGTTGATCTTACATCCAATTATCATGGGTGTGTTGATAGGTTTACAATATTCCATCTCAAACTTTTTCAACATCTCTTTGATCTATTTGGTTTGAGCAATGAATATGCCTTTGCTGGTTTGAGTAATATTCTGTCCCAAAAAGAATGACAATTATCCAAGCATGGACATCTCAAATTCCTTTTGCATTTCTTCTACAAACTTTTGACTTATTTTATCATCATTACTCCCAAAGATAATATCATCTACATACACTACAATGATCAACATTTCTTCATTATCTATTTTGATGTAGATATTGTTGTTTTTTTTTACCCTTTTTGAAGCCTTGATGATGCAAGTACTTGTCAATTCTTGAGTACCATGATTTGGGAGCTTGCTTCAATCCATATAGTTCTTTGTTCAATCTACAGACATAATCTTCATTTTATGACAATAGGAACCCTTCAGGTTGTTCTATGTACACTTCTTCCTATATATCACCATTCACGAATGATGACTTGACATCCATTTGATATACTTTGAAATCATTAAACCTTGCAAATCCCAAGAACATCCTAATAGCTTCTAATCTTGCAGTAGGTGCAAATGTTTCTTCAAAATCGATGCCTTCTACTTGAGAATATCCTTTAAATACCAGTGTTGCTTTATTTATTACTACTTTTCCATATTCATTCAAATTGTTCTCGAATACCCATTTAGTTCCGATTACATTTTTATCCTTGGGTCTTGGGACAAGCCCCCAAGTTGCAGTCTTCTCAATCTGATTTAACTCTTCCTCCATAGAATTTACCCAATGATGACAATTTCTAGCTTATATAAAGCACTTAGGTTCTACTTGGGAATGTAAGGAGAGATTCATATGTTCACAGTTGTTTTCAAATTTCCTCCTTGTCTGAGTTGTAGCATTTTTGTCACCAAGAATCAAGTTTTTTAGGTGATTATTTTGTACAAACCTTGATGGTGTTTGTGTATCTTGACGTTCTACTTCTTCTATATTGTATTATTAATTTTCTTGTTCTTCTTCCTCCTGTTCTTCTTCCTTTTCGTGTTCTTCTTCTTCATGTTCATATTTTTCTTCTTTAGTGTAATTTATTTATTCATCTATTCTGACATTAATACTTTCAACAATATTCTATAACCTTTTATTGTAACACCTATCTAGGATTTTCCTTTTGATGAGTATCCAAGAAATATTCATTCATTTGATATGGATTCAAATTTACCTAAGTCATCGTCGCGCTTGATGTAACACTTGCTCCCAAAAATTATGAAGTGTTTAACAGATGTTGGTCGCCCTTCCATAGTTCATAGGGTGTCTTTTCACTATTGGTTCTGATTTTTCCTCTATTTAGGATATAGATAGATGTATAAAATGCTTCTCTCCAAAACCTATCTGATAGACCTTCTTCGTTTATCATCGTTCTAGAAATGTATTGTACATTTCTGTTTTTCCTTTCAACAACCTCATTTTATTGATGAGTTCTTGCTACTACATACTGTCTTTTTATTCTTTGTGCTTCATAGAATTCTACAAAATCATTGGATGTGAATTCACCACCATTGTATGACCTTAAACACTTGATTTTCATATATGTCTCATTCTTAACTAGAGTTTTGAATTCCTTGAATTTTTCAAATGCTTCAGATTTATTTTTGAGGAAAGTTACCTAAGTCATTCTGGTATAACCATCAATGAGTAACATGAAGTTACAAGTACCTTTCTCCTTGCAAGATTTTAGTCCTCGCTGGTCCACAAAGATCTATATGTACAAGTTCCAAAGGCTTGGAAGTTGCATATTCCTTTGTTTTGAAGTTCACCCTTGATTTTTTTCCATGCTGACACTGCTTACAAATAGTACTTGGGGGTTTTATGATTTTTGGCATTTCTCTTACCGCTTGTTTGGTATTGTTTGGTATTGATTTTTACCATATTGTCAAAGTTCATATGAACCATTATTTTGTGCCATAACCAACTTTCATTTGTTTGTCCTATAAATCACTTTTCTCCATTTATTTCATTAAGAACATATACATTATTTGGATTTCTTATTCCTTTTTCTATCATCTTGCTTGCGTCTGATTTTTGGTTCTCAAATTATCGAGAGTTAAATATGATATTGTGTCCCTGATCACACATCTAACTCACATTGAGGATATTATTTTTTAGATATTCAACATACATAACCTTTTCTATTTTAGTTTTTCCATTTTCTAGGTTGAGGGTGCCTTTTCCAACTATCTACGATCTGACATTGTCTCCAAAGGTAATGTTGCCCTCATTTTTCTTAAAGGTAATGAAATTTGTTCTATATCTTGTCATATGACAAGAGAATCCATTCTCTATAACCCACTTATCCTTATTTTTCTTAGCACGAAGAGATGCTTGAACAAACACGAAATTTTCTTTCTTTTGTTCCCACCTTCTTTTCATTATAGCTGAAACTTACTTGAGATTACTTCTGCAGTAATTTTCTATATGTCCAAAATTATTGTAGTTATAACATATGAGATTCTAATTCATCAAGGGAAAAAATGAATTGTAATTTCTCCTTGATAATCCCTAAGTATCCTGGTAGCTATTCCTCATGTAATTTCTTCTTATACTTGTTCTATAGTTTATTGACTTATGACAAAATTCATTATAGGAATAACAATAGCCATAGAAAGAGTTTTCATAATTGGTTGTGTGATTCTATATTGATGGGACAATTTTATAGATTTGGTCTCTATGAGTAAAATTTGTCTCTTGTGGATCATACTAGTCTTCCCTTCTGTGGTCTTTAACTTTGATTTGATATATGAGAGTATCAACTAGTTCTTGGTTCTTTCTTATCTTGGTTTTTTTGAAGATGTTGATGCTTATTCATTGAAAACTTCCTTCTTATTACTGTATCCAAGACTCGTTCTGTCAGATAGTTCTATTTGATGATTTAGGATTTCATCTAAGGTTTTAGAGATTCTTTCTAAGTTCTCCAACTTCTTTCTCAGGTGTACTATTTCAAATTCAAGAGTGTTTCAAATATCTTCTTTATCTTTCAGTTGAGGCTTTAGAACTTCTTCAATATTCTTTGCTTCTTCTACTTGAACCTTCAATGTATTTATTGTCTTCTATGTTTCCTTATCATCGTATTCCTTCTCTTTATATTTGTGTAGTTCCCACTTTTTCTTTCTATTCTTTTCCTTAAGTCTTTAATTTTATTCTAGGTCACTAATGAGTTCTTCTTCAAGATTTACTTATGCATTTTTATAATAGTTGTTTTCTTCTATTGAGTATGTATCTTCATCTATTTGTGTTTCTAGACCCATAAAGAGAATATTCATTGTCACTATCATCTAATGAGATGTTTTCTTCATTGGTATATAGATTGTTCCTTTGTCTGTAAGGATTTTTATTCTTTTCAATATTCCTTTTGTTGTTTTTCTTGAAATTAAATTCTTTTTTCACATAGGTATTTACATAGGGACATTTATCAGAAAAGTGTACTATTTTTCCATAATTAAAACATTTGAAAGGGAGCTTACCTTTGTATATATTTTTGAGCTTCCTGAAAAAGTTTCCATCTTCCTCATCTAGTTTGTTGTTTGAGAAATCACTTATCTTGAACCTTGTCCTCTTTGATGCTTTAAAGGTTGCTTCCTTCCTCGATTTTCTTGGTCGGTTATAATTTTCTATTCTCATTTCATATGCAGTTAGTGTTCCAAGCAGCTCATCCATTGTTAGTTTGTCCAGATCATTTGTTTCTTCTAACTAATATTTTTGGATTAAATCTTTAGGGAAGCAACCTGAGCACCTTCTACACAACAATAGATTCTTCAACATATTCTCCTAATCCTTTGATGGAGTTGACAACCTCATCCACATGAAGAATATAGGATGCAATGTTCTCTTCTTCATTCATTTTGAGATTCTCAAATTGTCCTTTATAGACTTGTAACTTTTCTCTCTTAACCTTATCATCTCCTTTGTAAATCGTTTGTAGTTTGTCCCACTTATATTTAGCTGAGGAAAAATACATGACTTTGTTAGAAACTGATTTTTTCAATCCACAAAGAATGGAATTCCTAGCCCTATAATTACTGTTATTGAGCCTAATTTCAATTGCATCGGTTAGAGGAGTTTCTGGAGCTTTGACCATTTACTACTGAATCCCACACATCATATCTGAGAGACACACAAAATTATTGCATTCTTACTTTCCAAAAGGCATGTTATGATCCATTAAATCTTGGGGCTTTGCTTGTGGAGAACCCTTCATGTTCCTCCATTGTGAGGATTCACCTTCCAATGGTTAGGTTGTTCTTGAAGGAACCTTCTCTAAAACCAATTGTTGGAATACTGAGAAGGGGGTGAATCAATGATACATAGTAATTATTACTTTATTTTACCACAACTTATTTTTTTTATTCAAAATGAGTTATTTACGAAAACAAATATTTAATGTGGAAACCCAAATGGGAGAAAACCACAAAAACTTTCTTTATAAAACATTTGTAAGAACCAACTTACAAAAGACACCAATCTACAATAATATTTGCAGGAACCAACCTATAGGGGACACCAATCCCCTTGTTGAGCACCAACTCAGCCAATGGGAACCAACCCACATAAATATTTTTCACAAGAACCAACCTATAGGAGACACCAATCCCCTTCCTTGCTCCACCCTGCCACCCTGAAAAAATTGTAAATCGTAGCTTTCTTCAAAAGACCTCTCTAGCATGCTTGATCCTCTATGTCATAAAAACTGAGATCTTCATCACATGTACACTTCCATTTTGAACTTCATATACTCACTTATTCACACTTCACACATCAAACACACTTCCACACACTTTAAAAACTGATTTTGGAATATTTATTTATAAAATTCGTGTACTTATGGATTTTTCCACAAGAATAAATTCATGGGGCCGGCTCCAAATTCCTTGAAATCAAGATCCATCAAGTAAGGCTAAAAAACCCTCCATGAAATTCGATTTCTATTTCTTCTATTGCACACTTTCTGGTTCACTAGTCCTCAACTCTCAGCCACCATATGATTAAGTATTCAAATATATCTCATTTGTTGATCTGATCTCCTTCATATAGGAACCACCAGACCTAATGGACCACTAGAAATCACCTCAATGCACAGTAGCCATATGATCATATTTTCATTTGATCTCATCTGTCGATTATTCACAACCCAACAAAACACATTATACTTCATTGACGCACAACAACCCTATGATAATTTCTTCAATCAATTTCCTTCGTTTATTTGTGATCACTTTCATCGGGACCTCCAGGATGTCGAAACACTCAACATACTCATGATGTACATCAATCATTATATCATCTCTTGATTAGATCATATCTATTATATCTAACATCCTTAACATCTAAACTACCAGGCTATCATACCCTTTGTACTTCATCACTCATCCAACGTTAGATATAGATCATATTTGATCTCGTCCATCGATCTACAATTCGTCTGTCGACATAAAATTTGTCAGATTCCCAATGCATCCTCACACTGAAACAATTTGATGGAATCATTCTGACAACCAATAGGGTTTTTCCATGCATTGTAGCCTCGATCTCGATTACTATGAATAGATCACAGTCGTTGATCGATATGAATGGAAAAATTTGTCGTAAATCAAGGCGTGATGGAATATTCTTCGATACCCTCCTTTCGAAGTGGTGAAACTTCCCCAACCTTCTGAATGATGAATGATAAACTCCGAAGGTATTGAAAAAATGAATATTCTTTGATACCCTTCCTTCAGAGTGTAAACAAAAGGTTGAATTGTTTCACTCTAACCTTCTCACTTTTATGGATGTTCCATATCTCTTTTCTATGGCTCTGATATATCGATTGTTCATATTTTCGCCAATGGACTATCATGTCCTCCATGCATATTAGATGATGTGGCACCTCCAAGCCTGTGACGCCATCCCTTCCTCTTGCTTTTATTTGTCGCTATGTTGACTTGTCATTGATGTGTCCTCTACGTGGACTCCTTCCACATGTATTGGATGACCATCCTCACTTCTAATATTTTCGTATGAAATTCAAGGACAAGAATGAAATATTCTTCGATACCCTTATTTTAGAGCACATATTACTCTATCAACATTCCTCCTCTGATAACAATGACTCTGAAAGTATTTTACCATTTTTTTGGACTCTGAATGAGGATTGATATTGGTTGTTGATATGGATAGGCATCTATCCAAGATATAATCTCATCCATCCACTATTAACATACAAACATAGACTCTGGGCATCCCTTTCAGCATGCAAATCAAGGTCATGAATGAAATATTCTTTGATACCTCTATATCGGAGCACAAATTATTCGATCAACATTCCTCCTCTGATAGATATGACTCCAAGAGTCTTTTACCATTATTTCGGACTCTGAATGAGGGCACTCCTTGGTTGTCTATCTGAATAATTTATGTCCAAGATCTAATGCCATATGCTCATTCTTAGCACATGGATGGAAGGTTTGGGAATATAATTGATTCAGATTTTACAAGGAGAAAGAAATGAATACATATTATTAGAAGATTCTTAACACAAAATAATAGAGATACAATAAAATTGGTTTTCTATTCAAGAAGGAAATAAGTTGAAACTGTAAAATGCAGCGGAAAACAAGCTTGTTGGAATGGTGGCGGCTTATCTATGAGAAGAGATGTAATGATTGCGCTCATTCATAAGAATATCATTACAATGAGGCTCTGAAGGTATTTTACAATAAATAGGAATTTCAAAAACCCTAGACGTCCAAACCTAACCTAAGTTAGTACATCAACTTCCCAGGGTCATAACTTTTTCATAAGATCTCCATTTTAGGCGCACGACAGCTCGTTGGAAAGGTCTAAATGAGAAGAACACTTTTTTTACGAGCCCAGGGCAGTGTTTTTAGTAATCCCTTGGGCCCCAAATTCCCAAAAAACATTGTTTAGGGCCTCGAAACGGCCCTGGAAGTTTGGAACCCGAAAAACTACCAAGGTGGAAACAGTTTTTCACGCCAGTGGAATAGGTGGGTGGCCACCGATATTCACATGGATTAATCCTCCCTCCTTAGGAAGCAATGGTCTCCATTTCATTGAGTTCCCTCGTCAGATGAGGAAATTTCTACTGAATTTGGCCCCAAGTGAGCCACTTGCCTTGGTGCAGGAGCTTCCCTACTTTGACGACTTGATAAAGTTGGATCCTTTATTGTCAAGTGCCCTTGATCTGTGTGTCCACAATATGATCACTAGATGCATGTTGCATGTAGTCAGGTTTGAGCTCTGTTGGTGTCAACTACTGTATTATCTCAGAGGTGTCCAATAATGGTGGGAAATATGGTCGAAGGAGAGCCACGTTGAAGACTGGATGAAGACCAAGGAAGGGGGGAATGTTGAGCTCAAAAGCATTGTCACCCACAGCCTTGGTGATGGTGTAAGACCCATAACAGAGTGGGAAAATCTTTCGATGGGGCCCTGCAAGGTGTTCTTTCTCAAAATTCAACCAAACTTTGTCGCCCACCTGAAACTTATGTGGCACCTAATGTTGATCATGGCGCTGCTTGTACTTGGCATTAGACTTTTGTAGAATATCCTGAACCTATTGGTGGATGTGTTGGATCTACTCAATGAACCAGGTGGCTTTGTCAGCTTCTAGTGGAGCAGTGGACGAGTCGACTGAGTTGGTCGCCAAGGGTATTGCAACATCCATG
>JASDQU010013093.1:41239-51919 GCA_032191745.1 Picea mariana | reverse complement strand
CATTTTAGGGAGAATATTCATTTTCTTACATTCTAGGGGAATATTATCTTCAATTCACACTTCAGTTGGATCAATTGAGTGGAGTCTTGATGCCATATTGGTTCCATCACCATGCAACATTGGGATTATCATTGCTAATGCAAATTGACCTTGGTATTATCACTAGAGTGGCACATTATTGATTCCATCAGTCATTTTACTGAGGACTGAAAGGCTAGTTGACTTAGACTAGGTTGCATTTAATTCTTGTAACTATCAATGTGTGTCCATATCACTCTAGGCCACCACTATGGTGCATTGGCCTCTCTTAAGATGCACATTAGTTGAGTTATACATAGTGGATCATGTGTAAATTATCATTCATTCATTCAGTTAATACAATTCTTGATTCTCTCTCTCTTGTTTTCGTCTTTTCTCATTTCTTTTGCAAACTGTGTATGTTTTTTGCTAGCTAGATCTTATCTGTGCAGGTTCATCTACATTTACAGCTAGGATACTAAACAATTTTCCAAGAATAATTCTCCTCCACTTGTGCTCCTTTTTTCATCAACATTGTTTGCCATCAGTATATGATGTTAAATTATTCTCCTTTTGGATACCATACTCCAAAGTGCAAAGTTCCATTTAAAAATCTATATATTTGTTTAATATCTTGTACATGTGTTTCCTTGGGTGCATCTTGAAATATTTTGACTATCCCTACTGCTTGCATTATGTATGGCCTTGAGGTTGTCACATAAAGTAGGTTTCCTATCATTAACCTGTACATATATTGATTAGTTTCCTTAGATTCATCGTCATTGTTGATCTTACATCCAATTATCATGGGTGTGTTGACAGGTTTACAATATTCCATCTCAAACTTCTTCAACATCTCTTTGATCTATTTGGTTTGAGCAATGAATATGCCTTTGCTGGTTTGAGTAATATTTTGTCCCAAAAAGAATGACAATTATCCAAGCATGGACATCTCAAATTCCTTTTGCATTTCTTCTGCAAACTTTTGACTTATTTTATCATCATTACTCTCAAAGATAATATCATCTACATACACTACAATGATCAACATTTCTGCATTATCTATTTTGATGTAGATATTGTTGTTTTTTTTTACCCTTTTTGAAGCCTTGATGATGCAAGTACTTGTCAATTCTTGAGTACCATGATTTGGGAGCTTGCTTCAATCCATATAGTTCTTTGTTCAATCTACATACATAATCTTCATTTTATGACAAGGTTGTTCTATGTTACTTTGAAATTATTAAATCTTGCAAATCCCAAGAACATCCTAATAGCTTCTAATCTTGCAGCAGGTGCAAATGTTTCTTCAAAATCGATGCCTTCTACTTCAGCATATCCTTTAAATACCAGTGTTGCTTTATTTATTACTACTTTTCCATATTCATTCAAATTGTTCTCGAATACCCATTTAGTTCCGATCACATTTTTATCCTTGGGTCTTGGGACAAGCCCCCAAGTTGCATTCTTCTCAATCCGATTTAACTCTTCCTCCATAGAATTTACCCAATGATGACCATTTCGAGCTTATATAAAGCACTTAGGTTCTACTTGGGAATGTAAGGAGAGATTCATATGTTCACAGTTGTTTTCAAATTTCCTCCTTGTTTGAGTTATAGCATTTTTGTCACCAATAATCAAGTTTTTTAGGTGATTATTTTGTACAAACCTTGATGGTGTTTGTGTATATTGACGTTCTACTTCTTCTGTATTGTATTATTAATTTTCTTGTTCTTCTTCCTCCTATTCTTCTTCCTTTTCGTGTTCTTCTTCTTCATGTTCATATTTTTCTTCTTTAGTGTATTTTATTTATTCATCTATTCTGACATTAATAATTTCAACAATATTCTATAATCTTTTATTGTAACACCTATCTAGGATTTTCCTTTTGATGAGTATCCAAGAAAGATTCATTCATTTGATATGGATTCAAATTTACCTAAGTCATTGTTGCGCTTGATGTAACACTTGCTCCCAAAAATTATGAAGTGTTTAACAGATGTTGGTCATCCTTCCATAGTTCATAGGGTGTCTTTTCACTATTGGTTCTGAATTTTCCTCTATTTAGGATATAGATAGATGTATAAAATGCTTCTCTCCAAAACCTATCTGATAGACCTTCTTCATTTATCATTGTTCTAGAAATGTATTGTACATTTCTGTTTTTCCTTTCAACAACCTCATTTTATTGATGAGTTCTTGCTGCTACATACTGTCTTTTTATTCTTTGTGCTTCATAGAATTCTACAAAATCATTGGATGTGAATTCACCACCATTGTATGACCTTAAACACTTGATTTTCATATCTATCTCATTATCAACTAGAGTTTTGAATTCCTTGAATTTTTCAAATGCTTCAGATTTATTATTGAGGAAAGTTACCCAAGTCATTCTGGTATAACCATCAATGAGTAACATGAAGTTACAAGTACCTTTCTCCTTGCAAGATTTTAGTCCTCGCTGGTCCACAAAGATATATATGTACAAGTTCCAAAGGCTTGGAAGTTTCATGTTCCTTTGTTTTGAAGTTCACCCTTGATTTTTTTCCATGCTGACACTGCTTACAAATAGTACTTGGGGGTTTTATGATTTTTGGCATTTCTCTTACCGCTTGTTTGGTATTGTTTGGTATTGTTTTTTACCAGATTGTCAAAGTTAATATGAACCATTCTTTTGTGCCATAACCAACTTTCATTTGTTTGTGCTATAAATCACTTTTCTCCATTTATTTCATTAAGAACATATACATTATTTGGATTTCTTTTAATCCTTTTTCTATCAGCTTGCCTGCGTCTGATTTTTTGTTCTCAAATTATCGAGAGTTAAATATGATATTGTGTCACTGATCACACATCTAACTCACATTGAGGATATTATTTTTTAGATATTCAACATACATAACCTTTTCTATTTTAGTTTTTCCATTTTCTAGTTTGAGGGTTCCTTTTCCAACTATCTACAATCTAACATTGTCTCCAAAGGTAATGTTGCCCTCATTTTTCTTAAAGGTAATGAAATTTGTTCTATTTTTTTTCATATGACTAGAGAATCCATTGTCTATAACCCACTTATCCTTATTTTTCTTAGCACGAAGAGCTGCTTGAACAAACACGAAATTTTCTTTCTTTTGTTCCCACCTTCTTTTCATTATAGTTGAAACTTACTTGAGATTACTTTTGCAGTGATTTTCTATATGTCCAAAATTATTGTAGTTATAACATATGAGATTCTAATTCATCAAGGGAGAAAATAAATTGTAATTTCTCCTTGATAATCCCTAAGTATCCTGGTAGCTATTCCTCATGTAATTTCTTCTTATACTTGTTCTATAGTTTATTGACTTATGACCAAATTCATTATAGGAATAACAATAGCCATAGAAAGAGTTTTCATACTTGGTTGTGTGATTCTATATTGATGGGACAATTTTATAGATTTGGTCTCTATGAGTAAAATTTGTCTCTTGTGGATCATACTATTCTTCCCTTCTGTGGTCTTCAACTTTGATTTGATATATGAGAGTATCAACTAGTTCTTGGTTGTTTCTTATCTTGGTTTTTCTGAAGATGTTGATGCTTATTCATTGAAAACTTCCTTCTTATTACTGTATCCAAGATTTGTTATATCAGATAGTTCTATTTGATGATTTAGGATTTCATCTAAGGTTGTAGAGATTCTTTCTAGGTTCTCCAACTTCTTTCTCAGGTGTACTATTTCAAATTCAAGAGTGTTGCAAATATCTTCTTTATCTTTTAGTTGAGGCTTTAGAACTTCTTCAATCTTCTTTGCTTCTTCTACTTGAACCTTCAATGTATTTATTGTCTTATATGTTTCCTTATCATCGTATTCCTTCTCTTTATATTTGTGTAGTTCCCGCTTTTTCTTTCTATTCTTTTCCTTAAGTCTTTAATTTTATTCTAGGTCACTAATGAGTTCTTCTTCAAGATTTACTTATGCATTTTTATCATAGTTGTTTTCTTCTATTGAGTATGTATCTTCATCTATTTGTGTTTATAGACCCATAAAGAGAATATTCATTGTCACTATCATCTGATGAGATGTTGTCTTCATTGGTATATAGATTGTTCCTTTGTCTGTAAGGATTTTTATTCTTTTCAATATTCCTTTTGTTGTTTTTCTTGAAATTAAATTCTTTTTTCACATAGGTATTTACATAGGGACATTTATCAGAAAAGTGTACTATTTTTCCATAATTAAAACATTTGAAAGGGAGCTTACCTTTGTATATATTTTTGAGCTTCCCGAAAAAGCTTGCATCTTCCTCATCCAGTTTGTTGTTTGAGAAATCACTTATCTTGAACCTTGTCCTCTTTGATGCTTTAAAGGTTGCTTCGTTCCTCGATTTTCTTGGTGGGTTATCATTTTCTATTCTCATTTCATATGCAGTTAGTGTTCCAAGTATCTCATCCATTGTTAGTTTGTCCAGATCATTTGTTTCTTCAATAACTAATATTTTTGGATTAAAACTTGAGGGAAGCAACCTGAGCACCTTCTACACAACAATAGATTCTTCAACATATTCTCCTAATCCTTTGATGGAGTTGACAACCTCATCCACATGAAGAATATAAGATGCAATTTTCTCTTCTTCATTCATTTTGAGATTCTCAAATTGTCCTTTATAGACTTGTAACTTTTCTCTCTTAACCTTATCATCTCCTTTGTAAATCGTTTGTAGTTTGTCCCACTTATATTTAGCTGAGGAAAAATACATGACTTTGTTATAAAATGCTTTTTCAATCCACAAAGAATGGAATTCCTATCCCTGGAATTATTATTATTGAGACTAATTTCAATTGCATCAGTTGGAGGAGTTTCTGGAGTTTTGACCATTTACTACTAAATCCCACATATCATATCTAAGAGACATACAAAATTCTTGCATTCTTACTTCCAAAAGGCATGTTATGATCCATTAAATCTTAGGGATTTGCTTGTGGAGAACCCTTCATGTTCCTCCATTCTGAGGATTCACCTTCCAGTGGTTAGGTTGTTCTTGAAGGAACCTTCTCTAAAACCAATTGTTGGAATACTGAGAAGGGGGTGAATCAACGATACATAGTAATTATTACTTTATTTTACCACAACTTATTTTTTTTATTCAAAATAAGTTATTTACCAAAACAAATATTTAATTTGGAAACCCAAATGGGAGAAAACCACAAAAAATTTCTTTATAAAACATTTGTAAGAACCAACTTACAAAAGACACCAATCTGTAATAATATTTGCAGGAACCAACCTATAGGGGACACCAATCCCCTTGTTGAGCACCAACTCAGCCAATGTGAACCAACCCACATAATTATTGTTCACAAGAACCAACCTATAGAAGACACCAATCCCCTTCCTTGCTCCACCTTGCCACCCTGAAAAAATTGTAAATCGTAGCTTTCTTCAAAAGACCTCTCTAGCATACTTGATCCTCTATGTCATAAAAAATGAGATCTTCATCACCTGTACACTTCCATTGTGAACCTCATAGCCTCACTTATTCACACATCACACATCAAACACACTTCCACACACTTTAAAAACTGGTTTTGGAATATTTATTTATAAAACTCGTGTACTTATGGATTTTTCCACAAGAATAAATCCATCGGGTCGGCTCCAAATTCCTTGAAATCAAGATCCATCAAGTAAGGCTAAAAAACCCTTCATGAAATTCGATTTCTATTTCTTCTATTGCACACTTTCTAGTTCATTGGTCCTCAACTCTCAGCCACCATATGATTAAGTATTCAAATACATCTTGTGTGTTGATCTGATCTCCTTCATATAGGAACCACCGGACCTAATGGACCACTAGACATCACCTCAATGCAAAGTAGCCATATGATCATATTTTCATTTGATCTCATATGTTGATTATTCACAACCCAACGAAACACATTATACTTCATTGACGTACAACAACCCTATGATCATTTCTTCAATCAATTTCCTTCGTTTATTTATGATCACTTTCATCGGGACCTCCAGGATGTCGAAACACTCAACATCCTCATGGTGCACATCAATCATTATATCATCTCTTGATTAGATCATATCTATTATATCTAACATCCTTAACATCTAAACTACCAGGCTATCGTACCCTTTGTACTTCATCACTCATCCATCGTTAGATATAGATCATATTTGATCTCATCCATCGATCTACAATTCGTCTGTCGATATAAAATTTGTCAGAGTCCCAATGCATCCTCACACTCAAACACTCTGATGGAATCATTCTGACAACCAATAGGGTTTTTCCATGCATTGTAGCCTTGATCTCGATTACTCTGAATAGATCATAGTCGTTGATCGAGATGAATGGAAAAATTTGTCGTAAATCAAGGTGTGATGGAATATTCTTCGATACCCTCCTTTTTAAGTGGTGAAACTTCCCCAACCTTCTGAACGCTGAATGATAAGCTTCGAAGGTATCGAAAAAATGAATATTCTTTGATACCCTTCCTTCAGAGTGTAAACAAAAGGTTGAATTGTTTCACTCTAACCTTCTCACTTTTATGGATGTTCCATATCTCTTCGCTATGGCTCTGATATATTGATTGTTCATATTTTCGCCAATGGACTATTGTGTCCTCCATGCATATCAGATGATGTGGCACCTCCAAGCCTGTGACGCCATCCCTTCCTCTTGCTTTTATTTGTTGCTATGTTGACTTGTCATTGATGTGTCCTCTACGTGGACTCCTTCCACGTGTATTGGATGACCATCCTCACTTCTAATATTTTGGTATGAAATTCAAGAACAAGAACGAAATATTCTTCGATACCCTTATTTCAGAGCACATATTACTCTATCAACATTCCTCCTCTGATAACAATGACTCTGAAAGTATTTTACCATTTTTTCGGACTCTGAATGAGGAATGATATTGGTTGTTGATATGGATAGGCATCTATCCAAGATCTAATCTCATCCATCCACTATTAACATACAAACATAGACTTTGGTCATCCCTTTCAGCATGCAAATCAAGGTCATGAATGAAATATTCTTTGATACCTCTATATCGGAGCACAAATTATTCGATCAACATTATTTCGGACTATGAATGAGGGCACTCCTTGGTTGTCGATTTGAATAATTTATGTTTGAGATCTAATTCCATATGTTCATTCTTTGCACATGGATGGAAGGTTTGGGAATATAATTGATTCAGATTTTACAAGGAGAAAGAAATGAATATAGATTATTAAAAGATTCTTAACACAAAATAACAGAGATACAGTAAAATTATTTTTTTATTCAAGAAGGAAATAAGTTGAAACTGTAAAATGCAGCGGAAAACAAGCTTGTTGGAATGGTGGCGGCTTATCTATGAGAAGAGATGTAATGATTGTGCTCATTCATAAGAAGATCATTACAATGAGGCTTTGAAGGTATTTTACAATAAACAGAAATTTCAAAAACCCTAGACGTCCAAAAACCTAACCCTAGGGGATGAAGCGCCAAAAGTCATGTGAGCCCCGTTTGGGTAAGTTAGTACATCAACTTCCCAGGGTTGTAACTTTTTCATAAGATCTTTGTTTTAGGCACACGACAGCCCATTGGAAAGGTCTAAATGAGAAGAACAATTTTTTACTGGCCCAAGGAAATGTTTTTAGTAATCCCCTGGGCCCCAAATCCCCAAAAAATGTTGTTTAGGGCCTCGAAATGGCCCTGGAAGTTTGGAACCCGAAAAACTACCAAGGTGGAAACAGTTTTTCGCGCCAGTGGAATAGGTGGGTTGCCACTGATATCCACTTGGATTAATCCTCCCTCCTTAGGAAGCAATGGTCTCCATTTCATTGAGTTCCCCCGTCAGATGAGAAAATTTCTGTTGAATTTGGCCTCAGGTGAGCCACTTGCCTTGGTGCAGGAGCTTCCCTACTTTGACGACTCGATAACGTTGGATCCTTTATTGTCGAGTGCCCTTAATATATGTGTCCACAATATGATCACTAGATGCATGTTGCATGTAGTCAGGTTTGAGCTCTGTTGGTGTCAACTACTCTGTTATCTCAGAGGTGTCCAATAATGGTGGGAAATATGGTCGAAGGAGAGCCATGTTAAAGACTGGATGCAGACCAAGGAAGGGGGGAATGTTGAGCTCGAAAGCATCATCACCCATAGCCTTGGTGATGGTGTAAGACCCATAACAGAGTGGTAAAATCTTCCGATGGGGCCCTGTAAGGTGTTCTTTCTAAAAATTCAACCAAACTTTGTCACCCACCTGAAACTTATGTGGCACCTGATGTTGATCATGGTGCTGCTTGTACTTGGCATTAGACTTTTGTAGAATATCCTGAACTTGTTGGTGGATGTGTTAGATCTGCTCAATGAACCAGGTGGATTTGTTAGCTTCTAGTGGAGCAGGGAACGAGTCGACCGAGGTGGTCACCAGGGGTACTGCAACATCCATGGGGCCCAATGGTTGGAATCCCAAGCCCACCTGAAAATGGATGTGGCTAGTTTTTTTTTTTTTAACCTTGGAAATATCAAGTACAAGTCCTATAGCTTCTTGGGAGACAACCAACTTAGAGGTGCAAGCAAGCACACTTATGTCAGAGTGTGTCCTATTCTAGTGTAGTTGGAACCTACTACTAGTCTTGTTT
This sequence comes from Picea mariana, assembly GCA_032191745.1. Lineage (NCBI taxonomy): Eukaryota > Viridiplantae > Streptophyta > Pinopsida > Pinales > Pinaceae > Picea > Picea mariana. The sequence goes on along the minus strand of JASDQU010013093.1, from coordinate 43,266 downwards.
CCCCCAATAACTAGGTTATGCACCCAAGCAAAACCAAGACATAGTTTTAATAACCCCATGTACTAGGATAGGGGAGCATACTCTAACATGCTAGATACAATTTTATCTCTTTGTCTAGGAGCCTTCCAATTTATCCTCATAGCTTATTAGGTGGGATGTGGCAAGTTGATCTATGCAGGGCTCGATTTTAACTATGTTGGACATATGGAAGATGCTCATCCCATGTGGGGGGGTGTTTTGAATTGTACATGCACAGGATATGTACGACTATCTGATTGATGACCTCAGTTTGGCAAATGTATGGGGGTGGAAGGCAGTGGACTTGGTGAGCTTGGTATCCAACAGTGACCGGAGGCTCGACTAGAATGAGCTAAGGAATCGACTGTCACGGTGTGAGATGATGGTTTGTGGGATCCCAAAATGTACCCATACTTGTTCAAAGAAGAGCTTGGAAGTGGCTTCTATTGTGATGTTCTTCTTGCAGGCGACTATAATCGCCATCTTGGAAAAGCGATCGTAAACCACAAAAACATATTCATTTCCCCTCTTGGTGGATAGGAGGCCTGACATGTAGTCCATTGAGATGGATTCCCACGACCTGTTAGTTCTAGGCAGAGGGGTGTACATGCCATGTTTCTTAGTGGTTGGTTTGGCAATAGTGCAGGAGGTGTAGGACCTAATATACTTGTTGACATCCTATCAAAGTTTCAACCAGTAGAAATGTTTCTACAACACTACCACTATCTTTTCGATGCCAAAGTGTCCTGCCACCTGACTGTAGTGAGCTTCACAAATAAGGTTCACGTGCTCACTTGATGGAATGCAGAGATGGCCCAAACGACACAACAACCTGTCCTGAATATGGAAATTAGCGACCACTCAGTTGGCACCCAATATTTGGTAGGTGGTAGAGAAGTCAGGGTATGTCTCGTAGAGGTGGGGCCATCCAGAGGTCTCATGGCCATAAGAGCCTAGAACCGTGATGAGTGCCGTGACTGGAGGTTGGATGAGGTAGTCAGCAACTCAGTTGGTACTTCCTGTTTTATACTTTATGTTGAGGTGGAGCTGTTGTAAGTATGTTGACCACTTTTGATGGCGGTCATTCTGCAATTTTCCTTAGGTCTGTAAGAACTATTGTGGCTTGTGATCAATGTGGATGATTGTCTCCTTCCAAAGAATGTAATGCCTCCACTGACAGCAGGCTTGCACAATGGAGTACATTTATTTGTCGTAATTAGGGTACTTACAGACAACATGTGATAGTTTCTCACTATGATATGTCACGGGGTGGTCGTGTTGAGTGAGAAAGATGCCCACAACATAGTCTAAAGCATTTGTTTCGATCTCAAAGGGATGTTGCAAGTCTGATAATGAAAGTACCAGGGATGAGCACAAACAATTCTTCAATTCATCGAAGGCTCTTTGTTGGGAAAATCCCCACACACCTTTTTCCTTATTCCCACCCCTGATTACTTGGCTGAGGGCCCATGTGATATGAGAGAATCCTAGCATGAACCTACGATAGAAATTGGTGAGGCCCAAGAAGATCTGAAGTTTAGTGAGTGTGGTTGGGGATGGCCAGTCACAGATGACCTGGATCTTGGTTGGATCCACATGCACACCATGTTGGTCAACGATGTAGTCTAAGTAATAGACCATGTCCATGTCGAAGGAGAATTTTTCCAAGTTTGCATATAGTTTGTGCTGTCACAGGGTGTGTAGAACCTGTTGAATATGCTGCAAGTGTTCCACCCAAGTCCTGTTGTAGGTGAGGATGTCATCCAGATACACCACTACAAAATTATTGGTGAAAGGTCATAGGATATCGTCCATCACCCTCATTAAATTTTTTGGAGCATTTGTCAAACCAAAGGGCATGGCGAACCATTCAAAAATACCTTATTTTGACTTGAAGGCATTCTTCCATACATTTGTCTCTTTTGTTGGGACCTGGTGGTAGCCAGACTTCAAATCAATCTTACTGAATTATTTCCCCCCCGTGAGTTGATCAAGGAGGTCGTCAATTC
>JASDQU010013093.1:24895-37461 GCA_032191745.1 Picea mariana | reverse complement strand
ATGGGGAATGGCTTTGAGGAGCGCAAAAGTAATCTTTTCTCTATTCGAAAAGTTATGGACAGAAAAATACCCTTCTAGTAGATTCAACCACTTGTCTACAACATCTGGGTCTAAATGACCTTCAAATATAGGAATATCAAAGTTGATTTGTACCTTGAAGGGGGAGACGCCTCTGCTCGAGGAAGATGCATCGCCTATTGGTAGCCGCTGAAGGATTTGCGTGAAACTATCCATCATCTCGTTCCTTTGTTGCGTGAGAGATTCCTCAAGAAACATTTTGAAAGGATCTCATGTCCCATCATCTTTCTTTTCTCCTTCCATGAGAGGTCGCTTGGGCGTGCGAGAGATTTTTTCCTCAAGAGAAACAAGCTCAAGATCCAATTCTATGTACCCTAACCTTGTTGGGGACATGCATTAAGATGACAAGGACCAAACCGCTCTGATACCACTGATCTGGATTTTATGAGAAGAACGAAAATGAATACAGATTATTAAAAGATTATTAACACAAAATAACAGAGATACAGTAAACTTGGTTTTCTATTCAACAAGGAAATAAGATGAAACTGTAGAATGCAACGGAAAATAAACTTGCTGGAATGGTGGCGGCTTATCTCTGAGAATAGATGTGACAGTTGCGCTCGTTCATAAGAAGATCATTACAATGAGGATATGAAGGCCTTTTACAATATACAAGAATGTCAAAAACCCTAGACATCCGAAAACCTAACCCTAGGAGATGAAGCACCAAAAGTCATGTGGGCCCCGTTTGGGTAAGTTAGTACATCAACTTCCTGGGCTCGTAACTTTTTCATACGATCTCCATTTTAGGTGCATGATAGCCTATTGGAAAATTCTAACCGAGAAGAACAATTTTCGATTGGCCTAGAGAAGCACCTTCGGCAGTCCTCTGGGCCCCAAATCCCCAAAAAACGTCGTTTAGGGCCTCAAAACAGCCCCAGAAGTTTGGAACCCAAAAACTGCCAAAAAACTACCAAGGTGGAAAACTGTTTTACGAGCTAGTGGAATAGGTGGGTGGCCACCGATATCCACCTGGATCAATAATCAATGGTTACAATCGACTATTGATATTGATCCAATGGTCACGGTTTCTCCTCACCTAAAAGGTTTGATCTTCATTCTTCAACCTGCATATGAACATAATTCAACCATGTTCTTCCTTGATTTCACTCTGATTCAAGTCGCCATTAACTATCGATTGTTACTTGGCCTCGATCTATTCTTCAATTGACTCAACGATCCTTTCACGATCCTTGGGCCTGGAATCACAACATTCCTTCCTTCATCAACAATAATGGTTAGTCTCCCTTTCTTGTGACATCAATGACATCCAAGGATTTCTTCATTTGACATCAATCACAACATAATTTCCAACAAACTCAATTTGTAACTCTTGAGCCGGGGCTACTTGTTTAGGATTGTGGTAAAATGTTGATTAAAATTCTTGACCTATTCTCTAGGCCCCATGGTAGGAGAAAATAACTCATCCATTAATTCCCCAGTAGTGGTTTCCTCTCCAAACTTATCTAAAAAATCATTTTGGATATTGGTCCAATTTGTTATAGAGCCAATGGGGAGATCAAAATAACAAGTGGAGGATGAGGTTTCATAAGTATAAGGAAAAATTCAATAGACCAAGTCCTCATGTTGTACATTTATTAACCGAATGGCAAGAATAAACTTATTAATGTGATCTTCAGGAGATATGGATGTTTCAGGGTCATATTTAGGAAGTAATTTCTCCATATGTTTGGGTAAATGGTGTAGTGGACCAGGTAATTTCAAGGCATCCTTGGCTAACCATGGTTGGTTATTATTTTAATTATTTTCTACCATGTTTTATGGTTTGTAGTCTAAATCTTCTGATTCTAGATCAGATTCTTCTTCTTCAGGTTTGGAGTACTCCTGGTTGTCAGATCAATTTATTATAGGAGGAGTAATTATAGGTGTATTTGGAATTAAGTCAAAGGGTTCTATTTCATGTAAGGAAAAATCCACTAGATCTTCGACCGTTTTTACTAAGGTATGTTCATATGTGGACATAACTAGTCTTACAGTTCTTTTTCTTCGAGTAAGTATTGGGGTTGTGGGTAGTGTCCCTATTTGTCTAGCATATTCTCTAGTTATTCTTATGAAAATATTGATTTCCTCATGAGATATTGTGTATGGTATTTTAAGATGGTATCCATAACTTTCCTTTGCCAGAGGTGAAGTATTGTTAAGGGAAATATCTTCTGACTTTGTATTTTCTCTATGTGGGTTGTTTGTAGGATTTCCATGCATCAAGCCTTCCTTCAAGTGCCAATTTTGTTGAGGGGGATGGATCCCATTTTTTATCAATAGGAGGGATAAAACCAAAGGACGAGGTCTAATTAGACTCCTCTGTGTTTGGTGTATAATAATCCTTTGGTTTGATGGTCCAGAAATCATTCAATGGGACTTAAGAGTTGTTTATATTTACTTCCTTTGTTTCTTTTGACTGTTTTCTTTGTTATGTTTTCTTACTGTATAAAGGGAAATATCGGGAATATTTGAGGGAATCTTCCCTAAGGGTAACCTTCAAGGCCACAAAAAAAATAAGATATGTTGGGTTCTTTTAAGAAATAACTCTAGTTACAAACCATTATTAAAAGGGGAAACATGAAAAAAATAATAAAACAATTCAGTTCTTTTAAAGGAAACTCTTAAAGAAACAAGGGCTGCATGGCAATGCAGTCCCTGCCAAGTTAGTTGGGAAATACATGTTGAATAATGAAACTTAATATAACTAAATTCACAAGTAATAAATATTTTTTGTCAAAAGATAATAATTGAGGGTTGTTTGTTATTCAAAATGTATAATGAACTGTAAGTTAAATGAGTTGAATGGAACTATAATATTCACAAATATAATATAAATATAATAAATATAATAATAAATAATATATTAGATAATAAATATAATAATTCATAATAATATAATATTTATAAATATAATAATAAATAATATATTAGATAATAAATATAATAATGCATAATAAATACATAGTACAACTTTTTATATTTAGATGTGGTGATTGGTGAAATCCATTGATTATGTAATTAATTCTACATATTGAAAAACGTGAAGGGAGCAATAACACTTCAATTCTATCAACCAATTAGAAATGAGAAACACAAATATTTTTATTGTATCCAAAAATATATATTTGTTTTCCTATGTTAAACATTACATTGCATACATAAATTTATGGTAAAAGACAAATTAATGTCACATCAAAAGCAAACTCATTGCTATAGTCCCATGGCAGGGACTAATAATAAACACAATAAACTACTTAAATAGTGCTAAGGGCACAGATTCCACTTTTTGAAATCAAGGTGCAAGGTGCAAGGGGGAATCAAGGTATTTCACACACACATTAACATTTTAAAACACTATGAAATTTATGTGAATAAGAAAAACTTTAAACATAAAATAATATAACTCAAAGTCTAGTAGGCAATTGTCATCACTCACTTGAGCATAGTGCACTTACTAACAAAGTTAAGGCCCTAAAAGTTATTGTTACAATTAATATTTAGATATTGGGTCATATTTTAATATTAGTTTGTAATGAAAGGATAATGAATGGGCAAGTGACCTTCTTTATCTTCCTTTTCTATCATTTTACTTAAATTTTTAACATTACCATTAATTGTTTCGGAGTGTTTGAAAGTGGTTCCAACCTCATTGGACTTTACAATTTTCAAGATTTTAGGATTGGAATGATTATAGCATTTCCACTAGATTGCACAATGATGAATTTGCATGGGATGAATTGTTATTGTTGGGATTTTATCATTATTATTTTTGTTTTTATAATTTTAGAAACGGGGACCCCTATTGCTAGGGACCACAATCGTCGATGTCCCCCTTGAATTTCCCTAAAATCTAGAGTGCTCCCACATGTCCCCCATGTGCGTTCCCCACTCCTATGCTCCTCCATCCCGAAAACTTACAACCTCTATTCATTAGATCAATCATAATATTGGCATGATTATAGCATTTCCATTTTCAAGTCTAACAAACCACTTACAACCATTTTACAAGTCTAACATTGATTTCAAGTCCATTTTATACCATAAACTAAAATGTTATACAACTAATTATGTCTAACAAACCACTTACAACCTCTATTCACTAAATCAATCATAGTCCAATTTCTACCAACCACTAGAATGTAGTCCTAATATACAAACCTTTTGTAGACTACCCCACTGGCAATAATATGCCCATCTCCTTCACATAAAACTCCAAGATTTTGCCCATAACTATAAAAAAATAGGCACTTCTAAACGAATACCACTTCATTTCGTACCATAAATTAGAATGGTAAACAATCATAGAGATTTCCTTAACCACAAGAGCCCCATATCGTTAGCTAGTAGTCTTCAAATATGGTCAAAGCTCCTTGCATAGTCATAGTCAAAAGCATTCACTAGTGATGAAAAATAATAGTTTATCATTCTCGTTGAAAACTTAATTATGTTATACAAAACACTTACAATATCATAATCCAATGTCTAACAAAACCATAATGTAGTCTTAACATGGATAAGCTAGTAGCTATCCATCCTTAGTAAGGGTAATCGAGATAGCCGTAGGTTTAAGATTCTATGAAATGAAGATTTTTTTCAGGGATATTTACTCGAAATTCGACAAGAAATTGTTGGATTCGTAGATTTAAGTGATTATTTATTTCTGTAGAATCTGAGTGCCCTGGAAGTTTTTCAGCATGTTGAATCCATTTTTGCATTCAGAAATTAATTCAGAACAACAAAAAATAGTGATTCGTGTAAATTTATATCGTCAGATTTCGGCCAAAAAAACCATTTCGTAGAACAACCAACCAACACCATCAAAATATGTTTCCCCTCTCCTGTTTTGACAATATAGTTCCATTAATACATTAATCATAGTGAATCATTGTGTACATAAGTACGAATCATTTCTTCACATTACTGAAAATTCAAGATTGTACTATAGTACTGAATTCTTCATGTGCAATAGCAAATGCTTCTTTTTCAGAGAGCTCTTTCAGAGTTTGAGAAGAGCCTCTCCTGCCTCAACATTTATCAACTAGCTATCTTCTGTAAACATATGACTACTATCAACAGGTTCCTTCGTCTTGGGACCCCCAAAACCTCTCCACTGCTTAATTTACAAGTTGTTCAATGCAATGTCAATTGTAGTTTCTATAGGGCAGACCAAATATAGGATTTATGACATCTTCCAACCCTCTAGTAATTCATTGTTCTCCCCTTTCTTTCTAGAATTAAATTGTGCATGCATTTTATGAAGTTAGCCTGCTTGAGAACAAAATTGTAGTAGGAGGTGGAGGTGGAGGAAAATAAGGTACTGCGATCAGTAGAGCTCATTGGTTTGGTGAACTCCCCACTCACCAACAACTAATTTGCAGTATCTTTTACTATTTGCACAGAGAAGCTCAAGTTTATGTTGATTTCTGTTCCCTCATTGTTCCCTCTTATCCTTTTCAGAAAAGAATATATGAAACTGAAGATAGCTTATTATGGGCACTTGGAATCTAGTAGTAAAGGTTTGACATTTGATTTTAAGTTGGCTGCTATTCCAGAAAAACATATCAATTAAAACTGTGAGCTAACTTCTTAATTCCCATTCTTTAATATAATAATATAGTTCCCCTGGCAAATCATGTCTATCTAAAGAAGACAACGATCGATTATTTTACTCTACCTTGTCCAAATAGCTGGTTGACCCCACAAGCAATAATGTTCATCTTGCATTTGATGAGGGGCAAGGGTGGACGACCATGCATGTTTCCCTATCCAACTTAGTAGTCATCGTGAACATTGCAAAAACTAGTTCAAAACCCTATTTTTAGCAAAAAAAAGGAGATGTATTTTCCAGTCGGTATTGCATCAGGACATGTAAGGATCTTTGTCTTGAATCAGAGTTCAACATCTAATTATACTCGAGCCCATATTATCGAGGAAACACAATGTAATCATGCATTCCACACAACACAAATTTGACAGACTAGAGTAAATTTGTTACAACTGGCAAACTAGAAAATGTGCATACATTGAATTGGTCCACGGAACCTGTTCTTCTTTCAGTTTCAACTAGATTATGAATAACTGTGCATTATCCATTTAATATACTATTGCAGTTTATAAATGAAAAAAACATATTGGAAAGAGTGCCTATATTCTCCTTGAGATATTGTAGGTTTAGACCTTTTCTTCCTCGGACTGAAATTTAAATTGTAAAAATTAGTAGCAGACTGGCATCATCCATTCCATTTCCAGTGTATAAGAGAATGTATACTAAAATAAGCACATCCCAAATTGCAATAGCATTTAATATCACGAGCCACCAATGTCTCACTCTAAAAAGTACATTTGCATTCTCCCAGTTTCCATACATTATGGATGGTTGTGCATAACATAACCAATATAATAATGAAGTTCCAGGGATGATGCAGTTTATAGCCAGCTTATCAGCAAAATGAAGACAAACAGACGAAACAAGCATATTGCAAACAGAGCTTAGATATTGTCCTTCGGATGTAGGATTACATTTTTTTCTCCAACTAGAAATAAAAGCTGGACAACCAAATAATAACAATGCTTTTGATAACAATTCCTCAAAAGAGATTTGAAGAAACAGATCTAAAGAATAAGTGGCATCATCCATGCCATTTTCGGTCCATGGGAATTTTTATATTCTAGCAAGCACATCCAATAGCAATTAATACCGTTGGTCATAGGTATCTCTCACTCTCTCTAAGAAGATCATTTCCATTATTCCATTTTAAGAATCAGAAACCTCCGCTTGTGTTTTCCTAGGAACGTCGAAAATCTGCAGGAGAACATAAGGTGCACATGATTTCTTTCAACATTTAAATCAAATCCAGTCATCTGATGTGATAATTAGGAATGAAAATGGGATTTAAAAAACAGAGATAAACAAGCATGAAAGTAAGGAAATAAAAATTAAGGAGGCAAATCATCTCATGGAAAGGAAGGCAAATAGTTCAACTTATTTGCTCCATATATGTGCAAAGACATGAAATGGAAGGATAATGACACTCGATAAGTGAAATCATCTCATTCAAACATAGAAAAATAAGTATAGCAGTTGTCAGTAATGCATACCAGGGAAGTAATGTTTGAAGTTTCATCTAGCTGCTTTAGCAAACTGTTTCTCAACTCCTGGAACTCCTGCACCAGGAAAAAAAAATCGCATACACGTTGGAGAATACAACAGTCGGTCTTTGAGAATAAGAACATGGAAACAGATCATTGCATGGAGCATTGCAGAAACAATAATATATGGACTGGCACACTTACAGATTCCATCTGATCTACTTCATCGTTGAGGGTGTTCTTCAAATCTCCAAGCTCCTGTAAAAAAATTTCCACAGGGGCACAGTTCAAAACCTAAGGGCTATAAAAGGAGCTTATAAACCCTCCTGCCCACCTTTTTACACTAAACAACATACACTGATGCAAAATCCTGATTAAACAGTTCTTGAAAGACTGCAAGGGCGTAGAACCCCGAAAGCCATGTGAATGGCTCTGTCAGGAAGTCACCGAAACCCTAAACCCTGGCCACAGAACACAATTCTCTATTCCCCTCACTGAAGGTGAAGGATTGAAATGGTATTTCCATACTTGTCGGTAAGTTTTGACTTGAGTATCGAGCCTACCACGCCAATCTTGCAAATCCTAAAAGCCATTCAAAAACAAGTGACATGGAATAACTTTCCAAGCATTAAACGAAAAAGCTGGTAAGAGCAGATGAAGCAATAAGACATCGTCATATGATACCTACATTTTTGAGGCTCTGAATCCGATCGAGAAAATCTACCCTTGAATCATTGAGATCCTGCAATAATGATAATTACTTATAACCCATTATCAACCACATCACCAAAAATATGCGTTAAGCTAATGTATGGCGATGCACATATAGAATCGGCCCCATTATCCGCGTGCAACAAAAGAAGTTTAAAGGGAAACATATCGCATAATGAAACCAAGAAAAATGGAGAAATTGGTGCAAATAAGTGGAAAGCAGGGAAAGACAAATTTACAGTTAAAATAGAGATATCTGGTCCTCCAGCCATTGACGACGATTTTTGAGTTCCCTGCAGAGCATTTAAAATAAATCAAACAAGTTTGTAAGAAGAAAAGATTAAAAGCGACATTATTGGGAACTGGAAGAGGCGAGAATAAATGAGAAGAGAAATAACCTCTTCTGTAGAGTTAGGGGCAGGGGAGGGAACCGATTCTATGGCTTCCATGATATGATACACACAGATTGCAAAGACGAATCGAGAGGAAGATATTGAGTCGTGAGAAAGATGAAATGGTTGCTTTGAATTCAATGGTTGAGTTGGGGTTTCCCAGTTCAATGAACATAATTGAATCGGAACTGTGTAAAAATGAAGAACAGGCAGAGCGGAAATGACTGGCAATGGCAGACAAACGACAACCCCATACAAAGTCGTAATGATAATCCAAACTACTCTAAAATTAAAGAAAACATTTACGACGTGGAAGAGTAATGAATACAGTGTGAAAGTAGCGACAGGATAGAGATTAGAATCCACAGGTTAAAATTATGATCGCCATGATATTGTTTGTCGTTGCGCAGCAACCACACACCCCATCGCGAAGGAAAGTTTTTTTTAAACCAGCTGATTCGAGGTCCGAGGATGGGTTGATGTCGTTCCATACTACTTTTACCATTGTGTATTGTTATGACCACAGTACAATTGGCCCTTCCCTCTCTGCTCTGCTGTGTGAAATTGTCAAATCTATTAATTGTGTTTACATTGAAAGACGTGAAGCCTACAATAACACATCAAACATATCAGCCAATCAAATTTTAGAAAAATATATTATTTTATTATTAAGAAAAATATATATATTCATTTCTTATGTTACACATTTGACATAAAACAAAAATCTAAATTCAACTATAAACTAATAGACAGTCAAAGGGCAACTCATCTCTATAGTCCCAAGCCTTTAGCAGAGACTAATAAGAACATAGAATAAGAGAGAAACTAATTTAGATTATTTCAATAAATTATCCTATGAAATATTTAGTTACAAACTATTCTCACAAAACATATAATTTTTCAACCTTTATTCTATCAATAATCGTAAATTTAATTCTATAATTATTGAAGCTTTGAATAAGATATGAAGACTTTCTTGTAAATAAAATCAAAGAATATATGTACTGATACCTAGAAATTTACGCAATTAAAAAATATATCTTGATCAAATCAAAACTCTTACTATGCATATTAGACATAATAATCGATTATAGAATAATCCATGATCCAATCAATGCACGCAATGGTTCAGTATAACTTGTTGGCCCCCTTGTTGGCCCCTTAGGATCTTCTGTATTAATCTGAAAATAATTCTCAATTACAAAAATCCAAAATTTATCATTACTAAAGGTCCATTCTAAAAGGTCGACCAATTTATTTATACTTGCTAGGGATGCAAAAATTAGTAAACTCAAAAATATAAAATGTCTAAAAAAATTAGAGTCAAGATGACTCAGGTGATCATGGATATTTGGGACTCGCATGCTTGTCCAAGTAGTCTAATCACTAAGATAAACATTCAACACATCTGTCAGAGTACAAGAACTTGTGTTGACCAATAAAGATGCTCAATGCATGCTTACTATTCCTGAAACGACCCATTTATTTTTCCATCCTCTTAGTTAATTGGCCCATTCGATAAACCATATTGATTTTCTCAACCACTTATTTATGTATGTGTCCCTGCTCAACTGCCAAAATTTTCTTCGCCTCTTTCTTATATTCGTTGATGCTTCTTTTCAATCCTAACAACACCTCTTGTATCATTTGAAACTTCAATCCGGGATCGAACGATGGTAATTTGAGGTCAACCATTGTTTGTTTAATTTTCTTCTAGGCCCGATTACAGGTGTCCCATTCCTCTTCCACTTTATCTTTCCACTCATCCACAACGTTGCCCTAGTATTGAGTGGAAGAGTGCATCTTGGCAATGTTTTATTTGGAAAGGATCTTGAATTCATGATCCTCATATCATTTCTCCTTCTACACCTCTATGAGGAATTTTACTAGGTCCAGTGCTCTTGCACCCTTTTCATGCCATCTGAGTATTTCCCTATGTGTAATCCTTAGTAGCAAGGATTATTCCTAGAATCCCACTACTTTCCTTAAAATATCATCCTGAATATTCAAGCATTTTTAATTCTCCTCCATGAGGTATGTTCTCAAATTGGTATCTCCGCCAACCTCCTCATAATATTGAACTTGGTGCTTGAGAGATGTTACCTCATGTCTAACTTGATCCAACTCTCTTTCCTCAACTACATCCTTATCAAATGAAGCATGAGAGTTGGCAAGGATCGTTGAAAACAATTCACTCATTATGTCTTTCTTACTGTCCATAATGATTTCCTCTAAGGTTCTTAACAAACTATTATCCAATAGGGTATTCCTCTTTCACTGGTTCCTCTTGACAATTGACCTCATTTTTCGATCATAAGAGAAATATTCCATATTAGCTACTTCTTCAATGGGTCGAGGAATAGGTTGGTAACCCCATGACAACACATTTCTCATATTGCTAGGAGTATAAAACTTCCCAGAGATGGGTTCTTGTCTCTCTTCTTTTGCTAGGGAATCCTTCCTTTCCATTTATCATTGAGTGGCAAGCATTATATCATCTGTGTGGGTATTTTGTGTCCTCTCTATTGAAATATCATGATGATTCTTCTCAACTGAAGAATTCTTACATTTATCATCCTTAGTTTCTTCCTTTTTTTACTCCTCAACTAATGGTCCTTCAGGTAATTTTTCAACTAGTTTGTCCTTTTCTAAGGTTTGTTCTGGTGTAGTAGCCATATTTTCTTCATTCTACTCCTTTCCTTTTGTATAATCATCACCTGTATCCTTACCCTTTGTATCATCAACACTTCCTAAATATTTACCCTCTTCAGTTTCTTGAGTCTATTGGGAACCTTGGACACTTGTAGCATATTATGGATTCTTAGGCAAAGGAACTTCTTCAATTGGTCCACCAGTTGGATTTTGATCCTACTCATTATTTGACCCTATGGGATCCTCTACATGTGTTTGGGTGTCTTGGTTGGTGTTTTCATCCCTTGTTTCCATAACATTTTCTTCTTTTGAATCTAGATGAGGATTCTGACCCTTTGATAATGGGGAGACCTATCTTGTCCATCTTCTCATCATATTTTGTCAGATTAATTATATTAGAAGGATTAGGAGGTGTTTCCTCCCTTTATTTCTCGCTCTTGAGACTCTCCTCCTTTTCTTTTTCTGCACTGGTCCTTTCCAATTGTTCTTTTTCTATTTTCTCTTCTTCAACTTTCCTTTTTTGCTCAACTTGATCCTCCTCAACTTTCTTTTTTAGTTCTTCTAGGTGTTTATAAGTCTTTTCTTATTGCTCTCTCATTTTCTCCAAAAACTATTTATTTTTCAGTTTCTTTTTAGCCTTTACTCTTTGCTCAATTAACAGTTGTTGAGAAGCATCGTCCTCTTATTTATTTATTAGTTCTTGTTGCTCTTTCTTCTCTTGTTCTTGTTCCTGACAATTCCTTCTTGTTGTGCAAGCATATATTGTTGTTATTTTTCTTCCTTCAACCTGTCTTCTTCTCCTCTCTTTTCTTTTTCAGATTCTCTATTTGAGGCATCTCCTTGGTTTATTATCTTTATTTTATCTTCTAGTGACAGGGAAGCGAAAATAGTCACATTAGGATGGTATTTCCTTTTGTCCACCTCCTTCCAATCCTCAACATTTTTTCTAAAAAATTATTCTCACCATTTATCATGAGTGTATGGCCAACTAAGAAATAATTTCTATAAATGTTTAAGGACTAATAATTTAGTATCATGCTTCCCAAATCTTCCATTCATGAACTTGTATTCTAGTTGAATTTGCCCCTCTTGTTTTGCATGCTTCGTATCCCTCACTGTATAATATCCTACTTGGAAACCATAAGGCATGAAGATTCTCTTTTTTTCCTTAACCAATGTGGCATTGAACCCTTGCATGATGGACTGCTATCATATTTCTACAACCACAAGTATGTCAAGAACATAATTAGGAAGTAGATGAGGCAGGTTGGTGGCTTCATAGATGTGGAGATATGTTTGGTTCACCTCAAGATACCAATTTTCAATGTAGGCCAAAACTTTCTTGTCCAGTTTGGACAATCTAGGACACTCTTTCCAAAAGATGAGGTAGTATATTCAAGTCATGAAGAAATCATATATTTGAGAATAAGACCTCTTATATTTACTTTCCCATAACATATTGAAGTAGACATGTACAGATGGCTCATATATTTTCACACTAAGTGAAAATGTTGGAAAAGTGTTGCAAGTGTTAGAAAAACAGGACCGCAGAGCAATAAAATAAAACAAATGTGGAAACAAAACACAGAAGATACACAATACAATAGAGACACAGATTTATGTGGTTCACCCAGTGTG
>JASDQU010013092.1:332414-347641 GCA_032191745.1 Picea mariana | reverse complement strand
CTAATCCTAACCCTCATGTTACTCCCCTCAAGGTCCAGAAACTAACTAGGGATGAAATGGTTGAACGCCAACTGAAATGTATTTTCTATAATTGTGATGAACAATATTTTTGGGGGCACAAGTGTAAGGAACAAAAACTATTTATGGTCATCTCATAAGATGTTCTTGAAGAGGATGTGACAATTCCCCTTGTTGAAGAACCCTCCCTTGTCGATGCCACCCAAGAGCCTGCTGACCCACCTGAAGTTGACCCACTTATTTCCTTGCATTCCCTCACTGGATTCTTGGGCCCCCAAACACTCAAGCTCATTAGCTACATAAGAACCAAAAGGTCATCATCCTTGTTGACAATGGTATCACCCACAATTGTGTTCATCATCACATTGCCCAGGAAACCAATTGCTATATTTGTGTTGTCAATAATTTTCAAATCATGATGGCCAATGGTGGTTCCATGAAATGTGGTGGGTGGTGTGAAAATGTTTGTCTTCAAATTGGACATTACCAAGTGAAATCTAATATGACTTACACTACGCAGTTAATCCCGAAAATAATATCTAATATCTTGCACTACGGAAGCCCCTATATGATGAAATCTCATATGTTTATCATTGACATGGGAGGTTGTGGCATTGTGTTAGGTGTTGAATTCTTATGCACTTTGGGTCCCATTCTTATGGATTTTAAGGAATTAACCATGCAATTCCAACAGGAAGGACAAAAGTATAAATTCCAAGGTCTCACAGTTGGTTCTCCTGAGATCATTATTTCCCATTGCATGGAAAATATCCTCAAGAAAAGCAACTCTGATATCATTGCTCAACTCCATTCTATTCAATTTGTTGAGACACTCTTTGTGCATCCTAACCTCCAAGCTATCCTTTCCAAACATCAAGATGTTTTTTCCACCCTTTAGGGCCTTCCTCCTTCTCATGGTGTTCATGATCATTCCATTCCCCTTGTTCTTGTTTATTCCTCCCAATGTTCGCCCTTATCGCCACCCCTTTTCCCAAAAGAATGAAATTGAGAAAATAGTGCAGAATTGCTCCAAGAAGGTGTTATCCACCCCAGTACCATCCCTTATTCTTCCCCTGTGGTCATGGTACTTAATAAATAAGGTACTTGGAACATGTGTCCTAACTTTCATGCCCTCAATAAGCTCACCATCAAGGACAAGTTCCCTATTCCTGTCACTAATGATCTCTTGGATGAGCTGAGTGGTTCTCAATACTTCACTAAACTTAATCTACATTCTGTCTACCACCAAATACGTATGAAAGAAGATGGCATACCCAAGACTACCTTTCGAACTCATGAGGGTCACTATGAGCTTTTGGTCATGCCCTTTGGCCTGTGTAATGACCCCTCCACCTTCCAAAGCCTCATGAATCATGTCTTACATCCTTTTCTTCATCATTTTGTCTTAGTTTTCTTTGATTATATTCTCATCTATAGTCAAACTTGGAAATCTTATCTTTCCCATGTGGATCAAATTATCCATCTACTCTTGAGGCACCAACTTTTCCTCAAACAATCTAAATGTTCTTTTGGCACCTGAGAAGTCGAGTACTTAGGTCATCTTGTTGGCAAGGCTGGTGTCAGGGTGGATCCTAAAATGATTGAAGCTGTGCAAGATTGTCCCCAACCAAAGACTCTCAAAATCTTGTGTGGATTTATGGGTTTAACAGGTTATTATCGCAAGTTTGTTAAGAATTATGGAAAGATTGCAACACCTCTCACTTCTCTCCTTAAAAAGAATTCTTTCAATTGGACTTGAGCAGCTGCTCAAGATTTTCAAACCTTGAAGATGGCCATGTGCACCACTCCAGTCCTGGCTCGTCCTGATTTCATAAAGATCTTTGTCCTGAAATGTGATGCTTCCGGGAAAGGAATTGGTGCCATGCTTATGCAAGAGGGTCGGCCTTTGGCCTTTACCAGCAAACAACTGTTAGAGAAAAGTTTTGGAAAATCAATCTATGAAAAGGAAATGTTGGTCATTTTGCATGTTGTGGATCTTTGGTGCTCGTATCTATTGGGAAACATTTCCAAATTAAGATAGATCATCAAAATCTCAAGTATTTTCTGGAACAACACCTTTCCTCCCCCGAGCAACACAAATGGGTGACTAATCTCTTGGGATATGATTATGAGATCATTTACAAAAAAGGAAAAGAAAATTTGGTTGTTGATGCACTATCATCCCAATTGATCCTCATCACAGCCTATCATCCCCGGACTGATGGTCAAGCTGACGTGGTCAACAAGTTTTTGGAAACATATTTGAGGTGTTTTTCATCGAAAAAGAAAAATCAGTGGGATCAATGGTTACCACTAGCTGAATGGTGGTACAACACTTCTTACCATGCAGCTACCCACATGAGTCCTTTTGAAGCGATCTATGAAAAAAATCCACCATCAGTTCTCTCATATTTTGTAGGTGTCTCAAAGGTCCAGGCAGTTGACCAAATGCTTACAGTTCGAGAGAATATTCTTTTTACCCTCAAAGAGAATTTTGTCATGGACCAGAATCACATGAAGCAACAAGCAGATCAAGGTCGCTCTGAATGTCAATTTGTAGAAGGGGATCAAGTGTTTCTTCGTCTACAACCTTACAAGAAAAATTCCCTCAAGGCTGACCATTGTCAAAAAATGGTGCCAAGATTTTATGGTCCTTATACAGTGCTAAAGTTTGTGGGACAGGTGGCCTATCAATTAGATTTTCCTAATCATTCTAAGTGTCGTCTTGTTTTTCATGTTTCTTGCTTAAAGAAGGTGATTGGAAATAAGTGCCAAACTCAAACCAACCTTCCCGATTTGGATGAAGAAGGCTCTATTTGGATACAGCCACGAGCATTTTTGGACCAGCATGAACATTGTCTGCGTCAACGAACCATCAAGGAAGTGTTCCTCCAGTGGAAAGATACAACTCCAGCAGATGCCACTTGGGAACTAGCTACTATTCTGCATCAATTTCCTCATCTCAAACCTTGAGGACAAGGTTGTTTTTAATGGGGTGGACATGTTAGGGACCTAAACCCTCACATAGGTAGAATAATATATTTCCATGTAATAAAGGTCAATATTAATAAGGCCTAGCAATAAGGAAGAATAATTCCAATGTAAGAAGACCTAATAGAAGCTTTTGCTTCTAGAAGGATTTTCCTCTAGATTGTTCTTTTGATAGACATATTTAGTATAAATAGGAGTCGAGGGTATGAGAAGTTTTGTCTTGGATATTATTGTAATAGAGATCTTCTCTGCTGGAGGTTTCCCCCTCGAAGAGGCAAGTGAACATTGCTCTCAGTATTCAAAGTGCTCTTTCTGGTGTTATTTTGCTATCATTTTGGTATTATTGTGGTGTTGTTCTGGTTATATTGTTGTTCATCTGCCATTTCTAGCTATTTATTTTTGTTATGAATACTTTTTATATCTGGAATATTACATATCATCCTTATTGCAATTATGTCTATTGCGAAAACAAGGAGACATCAGAATTGCGAAAATTAAACCTTACTCATTCTATCAACCTAGTACCATTTAACTTATCGAAATTACCATCACCGACGAAGCTTGGCTTGGAGACATTCTTTGGCAACTGGAAACCCTCCTCGCTCTGTTTTCTAATCATTAAGACCTCACCAGAACCTCCCAGCCAACTCTAGGGTACTCTTCTTCCCCCTAATCCCCCCAAGCTGCAAAGGGGCCACGCACACAACCATAGAAAATCTAGCTCCCAGCTCGCCTCACAAGGTCGAGCTACCACCCCTATCCGAGTTGGGTATCCCAACTCCCACAAGATAAATCAATCAAGTAAAATACGGTAGCATAACCTTACGCTAAACAAAAAGTGATCTTTTCCTCTTCTCTGCCATTTCTTTTATATATTTCCTCTTAGTGACCTTTCCATTTGCACATTAAATTAGTTTATTAAAAATTAATTAGGAAATATTATCCCCATACACATGTCACTCAATCCCTTAGTTGCACCAGAAATTCATTTAATTAAATTGCAAATTTATCTCACCCACCTAAAAGAATTCCTAAAAATGCTCCTTGTGGTCCCTTAATTCCCTCAGTTTCCTTTAATGACTGACACCCTTTTTAAGGTTTAGTTGAGTTCATTTTTGGAAATTTCTCTAGAATAGATTCCTTTCTATGTTCAACATTCCTTTTGCATTTATATTCCTATTTTTATTTAAGTTCAAATTTAGCAAGTTTTGCACATAGACAACAATTACATTTTTAGATAATTTAATCCTCTTTTAAATTATAAATTTAATTTCCCCCCTTTTCTTTTCATCATCCCCCCTTTATTAATTGTTTAATTAATTTTTAGTCCTCTTATCCTACATAGACCTAGGCTTCAAATTCAGCTAGGCTTAGAATTTTTTTTAAAGGAAAGGTTATAATTTAATAAACTTTACTTATACATAATTAATTTAAGGCTAACCATGTCAAAGTAAGATATTGTTTTCTAGGCACCTAGGTTCATTGACTCACGTGTTTTTAAACATCACGGCGTGCCCTTCAAGACACGCTATGTGCTCCAAGGGTGCCACTCGTATTTATTCATGTTCCAATTATGCAGCATGCCCTTCAAGACGCACTACGTGCTCCAAGGGTGCCACTCGCCTTTTCACTGATTTTGGTAGACGTCGAACCCTTGGAGTCAATACTCTGGTAGGTGACCTTGTGGGAGACTAAGGGCCTCTAAGTAATAAGGAACCTGCCTTATTGCACGCCCCTTAGAATATTCATGAGCGACTGTCTTAGTATGCCCTCACGACATTGTTGATCTCTCAAACTAGGTAATCATTAACCTACAGTTTGAGCCACGGTGGGAGTGCTAGTAGGTTGTGGCAGGGCTACTGCCACACCTCTCCCTCAATATCTCTGGTAGTCATGCATGGCCCCTTTACTCCAAATGTGAGTCTGATTAGCAAGCTATACTCATCACGCATCCATAAATGAAACATGTCAGTGATCCATAAACACCATCATAATATACTAGCCATATGTCACATATGCAATAATAGAAATACTCAAATCATAAACAGTCCACTCCCTAACTTGATACGGATTCCAAGGAGTTCCATCGATGGAATCGACATCCTTAATTGTCAAGAGTCCTGCTCACTCGGAAGAAACCAGTCAATATCACATGTTGACACATATGTAATCAAATAACATATCATCATATCCCAGCATCATCATAAAACATAAGCGAAACAATCAATCATATAATGAACCGGATCACTTACACGCAAGTGTCCTCAAGGAATAAGTCAAAGAAGGTGTGAGAAAGAGATAGATGTTACATACACCCCCTCTTGTTTTAAACTTCGTCCCAAAGTTTCACAGTATACAAGTACAAAAATAAAGTATCTGACAATATTCAAATGTCTAGATATCAAGCAAAAATGGAAATTGTTGGTGCATTTCATATGTCTCCTCCTAGGTAGCTGAGTGTGGAATATAGTTGTCCCACTAGACCTCGACTTGATCAATAGTTCGACGTCATATTTGTCAAATGTGATGGTCCAGAAAGAGGATTGGCTCCACCGTGAGCGCACCCTCGCCCAACATCTGCCAAGAACTCAAGTTAGTCACATGCATAGGATCACTGACCTAAATTCGCACACAGATACAAGATAAACATCATGAAACTCCTCAAAGAATGAGTTTCAGCTAGCCGATGGGCCTACTTCATAATTATGGTTGATGCAATGTGCATCGAAAAACCCTTATGTCGATCCTACGCTTTTTCCATCCCTTTTTTGTATCATTGTATTTGCTCATCCAATTTCTTGGATCGCTTATGGTCCTACCAGGACCCCATCCTCTATTGTATCCCATCTCAAAGGCATCTAACACGGTCTCCCTTAGAGAAAATCAAAGTTTCCATCTTAATGGTACCTTGATGGATGTTGTTGTACACAAACTCGGCCAGTGACAAGAACTATTCCCAACGTTTATGTTGGTCCAACACACACGTACGCAACACAACCTTCCAAATTTGGTTTGTTCCTTCGGTCAGCCTGTCTATCTCAGGGTGACATGTTGTACTAAAGTTCAGTGGTGTTCCTAAGGCCTCTTGGGAACTATTCCAAATCATATTGAAATCACTGATTCCCTTATTGGATATGATTCTTTTGGTACGTATGGAAGTCTCAATATCTTGTTGATACAACTCTAGCTATACCTAGCGCCTAATGCATCATACGCACAAGGAAAAAATGTGAACTCTTCATCATAGTGTCAACTATCATGACAATCGAGTCATGCCTCCTTGCCTTCAACGGCAATTCAATAGTGAAGTACATTGAAATGACCTGCCATGTTGATTCTAGAAAAGCGTGTGGTTGTATTAGTCCTATTGGATGTCTATGTCCAACCTTCACCTACTGACATTCTAGACATCGCACCACGTAGTTAACTATGTCCGCCTTCATTCCCTTCTAGAAGAATAAGGGTTTAAGGTCTTCCCTCATCTTCACGACTCCTGGATGAGCCATGTACATTGCCCTATGAGCTTTGTTTAAGATCAAACTTCTCAATTCGTTGTTGGGAGGTACGTAAATTTGGTTGTTATATCTCATTAATCTGTCATTGTCTACAGTAAATCCATTAATTTTTGGTACCAACATGGTGTCTTGTCCAATAAATTCCTTAAACTCTTTATACTAGTAATCGTTGCGATGTGTAGCTATCACTCAATGAATTCCTATGAAAACCACTTCTCTCAAAACCGTTCATATAACACGGACTTGATGGTGTTGGCCCTTGACCAAGTTCTGGAGAAATTGGGTCATGTTTGACTGATTTTGGGACTTCAATAGGTTGATCGGAGACAGAGTGCCAGGCGAAGCGGAGATCACGATATCTCACCCCCTTTTTGCAGGATTTTTTGGTTTAGGGTTTATGTAACGGGTATGGGATGTCAGCCCATGGGTTTACCCATGTTTAGGCCCATTTTGTAATGTATAAATATATATCTAGGTGATGTAAGAAGGGGCCAGTGTGCTAAGTAAAGTAGTAGTGAATATTTGTGTCTTAGTGCGGAGATAGAGGCTCTGTGCATGCTATGTGTTAGGAATTGCAGAGATAAGTTCAAGAGATTGTAAGATGCTGGTTTGCAGACTGTGTAAGAAGGTTTTGCGTTGTGACCTAACTTGGGGAAGGAGGATCTGGAGAGGTGCACGCATATCACCTGTCCTATGCAGAGTGGGGTTTTTGGGCTCTGTGCATGTAAGAATATTGACAGAAGATAATAAAGAAGAAGAAGACTTGGTGGACGTAGCCCCGCATTGGGGGTGAACCATGTATATCCTGTGTTGTGGTTATATTGTGTGATTAATGTGATTTATGCTTAATGTTGTTACCTTTATGTATGTTAGATGCATCTGATATAGTAGCTTAGTGCCTAGTGATGAGAACGAATGCTAGATCTGATCTATATATATGTGCTAAGTGCTTGGAAGTGTTAGATCTTATTGAATACTGCAATGTTTTGTAATTAGGGTTTGAATCTGTGATGTAAATAAGGGTTAATTGCTAATGAATGTTAACTGCTAAGTGCTTTGATAGTGATGTAATCACAGATCTGTGTCCTAGCTAGGTTGTAGACACTTGAGTCCTGCAACCACCCCTACCTCTACCTCGGGTGAGACTTCATTTGCTTCGCAGGTGTTGCTGAAAGCGCTGGTAGTTAGGTTTTTATTGGTGCATTTTTTAAGTGTTGAACCCCAGGTCTGCCCTTGTGCCAATAAATGGTTCTATTTTCGGGACCTAAAACTGTGATTGTCAGGAACTGAAGAAAAGAGAAAGATATGTGTGTAGATCTGTTGCCCTAGTGCATAGTATTCTACTTGATTATGAAGCTCTGTGCTAAGAAAATAAGCCTGATCTAAAGAAAAGAGGTAATATCTTAAAATCTTTGTGCTCTGATAAAGGTAAGATAAGTGAAAAAATTTATTTTGAAAGAATGGATATAGGTATGTTTAATAGATTTGGTCCTAGTCTGAAAACTAGGGTACAACTAGAAGAAAGAAGATTTGATATGAATAGATCTGATAAGAATAGTGAAATATATGTTATTCCTATGCATAGAAGAATGTTTGGACTAACAAATGGATGCAGGATCCTAGAAAGAATTTTTTATAGGTTAGTTACTATGATCTCAGTGTGCAGTACAGGAAAGGTTGGGGGTCATTTGAAAGAAAGAGAGGATTAACTCTTTGTTATATTTGTAGAATATCAGGACATCTTGCTAAGGAATTCCCTCGTAGAGTTCCTAGTTGTATTTGTTGTAAATCTATGGACCATGAAGTTTTGGATTTCCCTAGAATGATTGCTAAAGTTGAAAAGATGAATATGAGACAAGAAAACCATGAGACAAGCCAAGAAACTAACGATATGATAAAACCCTAGAAAGAATCACAGACTGTATTATTATAGATGAAAGAAACCCTAAATGATCACAGAGATATCAACTTATCAAAGATCTTAAAAGAGAAGGAGTGCATAGAAACAAGAATAGGAGACTTCGACATAGACCGTGTTCTGGATGAGGAAACCTAGATGAATATCATGACAAAAAGAGCATGGGAAATTTTGGGAAAACATGCTATGGTTCCTTCATTAGGAGGAATAGGATTATTTAGAGGAAAGATAATAACCCTATGTGAAATAATTACCCAGACATCTATGAGTGCTAATGGAACTTTGACAGAAGAAGAATTTGAGATCGTTAAGTTTGTTGAGAACAGCACCCCATTTGCTATTTCTCTAGGAAAAAATTGGATTGAAAAAGACCAGATACGAAGGAAAAAATAAGAGGAGGATCTAGAATAGAAAAATAAAGAACTAAGGGATTTCATGGCTAGGAGAATAATGCACTTACTGGAAGAAAAAAAGGACCAGTTGAAGCCACTAAGGACCAGAGATCTGGACGTCGAAGTTGAAAGAACATAGGAAGACTAGAAACACCTGTCTGTACAAGAGAGTAGAGCACCTACCCTAGAAAAAGAAGAAGTTTTACTCTCAAAACCCTTGAATGACCCGCAACAGTGTGAAGTTACTATGCCAAGAGGATATAAGAACAATAATGGAAAGAGAAAACCAGATATCAGGAAATAAAGCCAGAAATCTCAGCAAGAAGAAAGAAAAGTTAGAAAAGTTACAAGAAGTTCCAGGGAGGACTTCACAGAAGGAAGGTTTGCAGAAATGGAACTCCATCGAGATATCAGAACATTGAATATTGGCACGTCACCATGACGAAGCAATATGAACATTGGAGGCGTTTCGACTGTTATCCCGATGCTCTAGATCAGCTAGAAACATAGTTATTGTTGGAATGTTCGCCATTGCACCACAATGAATGAAATTGCATTGATTAAGGTGTTCCTACCCATTGGATGGATTCATTACGATTATATATATTTATCCCATCAAGCATTGCACCATGAACACTATTTCCAATTGTGATTATTCGAGTTGATTATTACCACACCATGATTATTTGAGACCTCGCCACCCGTGCTGTTACAGTGAGTGTTTTTTCATCGACCTGAGAAATCAGATATCGAGTGTGCATGTCGGATGAAATTAGCACAGTAGAAAAAGACGTCGAAGAGATCCTAATAGACCTCATGGCCAATAAGGTGATGTCCACAATAATCCAATCCTCTTCAATGAGAGGAGTGCAAGAATCCTCGTCGATTGCTCGTGGATTTGGACCATCCCAAGATACGATAGAGAAACAAATGAAGCATCGTGATGACTTAGTGAATGCGAAGCTCATCTGATCTATCCTACCCAACTACATCCCTCCTATGGTTGGCACGGTGAGTTGCAATAGCCTCCCGAGGGACTTCTAATACACAATCATCACTGTGTACCTCCCGAAGGGAATACGTGTAGTCAGACCATAGTTTGAGGGGATTCTGATGTTGAAGATCAGCGACTATAACCTGGGAGACCACCAAAACTATGGCATGATCTTACCATACAATTATTTGACCAAGACAAAGAGTAAGAAGTCGAATATCATCCCCATCTGCGGTGTTGGCACAGGGGTAGACTTAGGGTTCAACGCTTCAACAACACACCAAAAAAACCCTAACGATTGGCCCTTTCGACAACACCTACGAAGCAGATGAAGTCTCACCCGAGGTAGAGGTAGGGGTGGTTGCAGGACTCAAACGTTTGCAACCTAGCTGGGAAACAGATATGTGATTACACCACTCTAACAAAGAACTTAGTAGTTATCATTCACCTCATTCACATCATACATATAAACCCTAACTATAGAGTAGCACAGTATTCAACAAGATCTAACACATTCAAGCACTTAGCACCGAGAGGTAGATCAGATCTAGCATTCATTCACATTACTAATCATTAAGATATCATCATACATAAATATATCAGCACTAAGCATCAATCACATCAATGACATAAAAACCATAATGTGCAAAGCAACCATAACACAGGATATACGTGGTTCACCCCATTGTGGGGCTACATCCACCAACTCTTCGTCTTCTTTATTATCTTCTCTCAATCTCCTTACATGCATAGAGCCCAAAAACCCTACTCTGCATAGGACAGTAGATTTGTGCACCTCACGAGATCCTCCTTCTTCGAGTTAGCTCATAGCACAAATCCTTCTTACACAATCTGCACACAAGATTCTTACAATCAATTGCACTTAGCTCTGCAAGTCTCAACACATAGTATGCGCAAAGCCTCTAGCTCCGCACTAAGTCGATTCTACTAAGTCTACTATCTCTATCTCTACTTACATCACCTAGCTTTCTATTTATACATTACAAAATGAGATTAAACATGGGTAAACCCATGGGTCGACATCCCATATATGTTACATAAACCCTAATCCCAAAAATTCCCTAAAAAGGGGTCAAGATCCGGCGATCTCCGCTTTGACTTGTGCTCCCCCTTCGACGAGTCTGTCGAAGTCCCAAAAGATGTCAAAACATGACCAAGGTTCTCCAAAACTTGGTCAAGGGACAACAGGCCCCCAACACTCACAAGTGACTCATCTCGAGTCACTCTACTCTAGGTAAATCTACCTCAAATGCCTTGAGCTTGGCTCAAGCCACTTCGACCTGCTGCTTCGCCTGGGCCTCCTGCTCAGTGAACTCCTAAATAACTGCCTTAATCATAGGTCCTTCCAAGCATTGTTCTACTATAGTGACTGCTTGTTCTAGCTCTAATCCTCGTCCTTCAATCTCCTCAAAATGTAGGCAAGTTGCATCCTACACTGGTTGGAGCTTCTGAGTCACTTCCATGACTTTGATCTGTATGGCATGGACTTGTTGTTGAGTTGTGTGTTGTTCTTGGGATATTTTCATTCACTTGACCGCTAACAAGGGATTCAACTGAGCTTGTATTGTTTTTGCTTGCTACTTTGCTTCCTGGAGCTGTGACTCCAATGTCTTTAGTTCAGGGTCCTTGGTCACGCACTCATAATTCTATGCACTTCGACTGCTAATTTGTTTACATTCTAAGGCTGATGCCTTGATTCTTTGGACTGTGCTTCGGGCAGTTTCTTCTCGTTGGTCTCACACTTCCTGTGGAGTGCTTGGTACTATTTGTAACTCCAATTCTGCTACTCTCTGTTGGAGCTGTTGGATGGCTTCAGCAAGCTTCGCCACTTGACTCTCCACTGGGTCTTCTTCTATCTGTTCTAAGCCTGTCACAGAGCAAAGTGCTCTGTTGACTAATTCTTTAACTCCAACGTGCTCCATGAGTAGTTGTTCTTTCTCTTGCTAGATCTACGCTCTATGCTCTTCGAACTTGATTTGGAGATCATCCTTCTATTGTTGCGTGACTCGACGTTGTTATATGAATTCCTATTGTTCTTGCTTCAAGGCCACTATGGCCTATTCTTTTTCTTCCTGTACGCGACGAAGGAGAGCTTCGGTTGCATTAGCTATTCTACGGAGTTGGGTAGGTTCATCTCCCAACTTTGTTTCTTCTGATGGTAGGGGCGCAATGGACACTGCACGGCTTGAGTGAAGGGCTTATTGTACCCGTCTTAGTTCTGCTTCAATTCTTTCATAGATGGTTTCTTCTTTGGCTTCAGTTCTCTGCAAAATATCTTCTTAGGCATATGATACAACTACGATAATGAAGTTGAAGTCATCGACCATGAGCACAATCTGCAGCTTCGGCTTACTAGCTTTGGACTTTTTCCGCGATGTAGGTTTCTTTGGGGAAACCTTTCTTTTATTGGACCTATATACCTCTTCAAGGGAGTTCCTAGGTGGTGTTACTTCGCCCTTCTTCTACTTGTCTTATTCCCCTTCTTTCTCTTCTTTTTCCACTTCGTTGTTTCTTCCTCCGCTAGGTGAATCTGATGCAGTCTCTTATGATGTGTTGTGTATTTCTTGTACATCTTCCTTCCTTTCCTTCCTGCAACTGCTGGGTACATCATACTCTTCGTGAGTAACCACTGGACTTTCAATGAGGTCATGGTCAGATAGTTTTTCCTAGTTGACTGGTATACGTAACTCTGCAGGCAATTCCTTTGGGATTTCTTCAAGGTCCTCCTTTGTGATCTTGTAGCAGGACTGAAGCTCTTCTTTACTTTCGTCTACACGCACAATAATATAAGTAAAATGTTTATCTGTCTGGAACTTCATAAGGGGCCTAAACCTATCCAAGGTGTTTGGTGTCATACGAGGGAAAGACTGATTATTCCTCTTTAACTATAGATAGTAGGTATGGAATACCGCGTTTGACTGCCATTGTTTCCCCATATCGCTCGAATACCAAAGTGTGGTGAACTTCGCAGCTAGTGGCTCGAACGGCTCAATGTCAGTGAAGGTTTCTCCTTCAGGCATCTCCCAAGCAATGAACACAATGAGGATCAACAACCAACAAAAATGGAACTCATAGCCATGATCCTAAGCTTTGTGACAATCTAGTTCTAACTGGTTGACTAGGTAACTAGCCCAGTTCATTTGTAATCCCTCCACGCATTTTCCGGTGAGATGAATGACAAACCCCGTGACCTGTGTGGGTATTTTCTTCCTTACTAGATTACAAGTGATCAACTGGCAAGCAAGGTGCACTGCACCATTCTGGATAGAGGCTACCTTGTAGCCTCGCGTCCCCTTCTCCACATCACCTTAGGTGTCTTTAATCTTCTGCGCCAGGGCATGATCTGTATCCTTCCCTGGATAAAATTATTGTGGGTCTGGTACCTGCATGCTTAATTTGGTGATCCTCTCGATCAGCGCCAGTTCGATGGTGATGCCTCTTTCTAGCCATAGATACCCGCCATGGAAGCATGACAATAGGAGTTTAACGCACGTGTTAACTTCCTGATGCCTTCCAAAATGTGGTATCTTTATCACATTTAGGATAGTGTACCTCACAATGTCCATAGTCCATGGTTGCGGGATGATCTTTCACTTCTTCCCCTTGGTCTTGGTCAAATGTCTATGAGGTGTGAGCATGCCATAGCTCTTGCGGTCTCCTAGGTTATAGTCATTGATCTTAAGGGTTGGAATCCTCTCCAACTACGCCTGAATTTTTGTATTCCCTTCGGAAGGTATATAGTGATGATTGTGTAGCCGAAGTCCCTCAAGACACTGTCATGACTCACCACACCGGCCAGGGGTGGGATGTAGTTGGGTAGGATGGATGGAAATAGCTTCACATTTTCCAAGTAATAACGATGCTTGGTTATTTTCTTGGTCATAGCTCGGGATGGTCAAGATCCACGAGCAATCAACGGGGAGGCTTGCACTCCTCTCATCGATGAGGCTTGGATTCCTGCATACATCACCTTCTCGGACATGAGGTCTATTAAAATTTATTCAACGGATTTTTCGGTTGCGCTAATTTCGTTCGACATGCACACTGGAGATCTAATATCTCAGGTCAATGAAGAATACTCAATGTAACAGAATGGATGACGAGGTCTCAATGATCACTGCATGAAATCAACTAGTTCTCTATGGGATCCTATAATCACAATTGGAAAAAGTGTTCTCGATGCAACAATTGACGGGATAAATAGATATTATGGTAATGGACTCTTCCAATGAGAAAGAATGCCTCAATCAATGCAGTTCCATCCGTTACGACATGGTCCCAATGGTCCAATGGTGAGATTTCAGGCCATAACTGTGTTTCTAGCCATTCTGGAGTGTCATTCTAACGATTGGGATGCCTCCAATGGTCATATTGATTCACCATGGCGTAGTTCCAATCTGTTTTCTACTGATATTCCGGCAAAGTTCAACTTCTAAACACCTTCCTTCTGCGAAGTCTTCTCTGGAACTTCTTGCAATTTTTCTAACTTTGCTCTCTTCTTACTGATAATTTTGGCCTTCTTTCCTGTGATCTGAATCACTGGTTTCCTTTTTCCATTATCATTCTTATCTCCTCTTGGCATGATAACTTCGCACTTTGGAGGGTCTTTCATACGATTCAAGGGTAATATTTATTCTCTTTTTAGGGTAGGTTCTCTACTCTCTTGTACAAACAAGTGTCTCCAGTCTTCCTGTGTCCTTTCAACTTCGACATCCATATATTTGGTCCTCAGTAGCTTCAACTGGCTCTCTCGTTCTTCCAGTAAGTGCGCTATTATATTAGCCATTAAATATCTTAGTTATTTCTTTTTCTGTTCTAGATCCTCCTCTTCGTGTTTCCTTCGTATATGATCTTTATCAATACATGTTTTTCCTAGAAAGATAGAAAATGGGATGTTGTTCTTGACAAACTTAACAATATCAGATTCTTCTCTGTCAAAGTGCCATGAGCACTCATAGATGTCTAGGTAAGTATTCCACATAGGGTTATCAACTTTCCTCTAAATAATCCTATTCCTCCTAATGAAGGAACCATAGCAGGATTTCCCAAAATTTCCCAAGTTCTTTCTGTCGTGATATTCACGTGTGTTTCCTCATCCAAGACACAGTCTATGTCTAAGTCTCCTATTCTTGTTTCTATGCACTCTTTCTCTTTTAAGACTTCTGATAAGATAATGTCTCTGTGATCGTTCAAGGTTTCTTTTATCTGCAATAATACAGTCTCTGATTCTTTCTAGGGTTCTATCATATCCTTAGTTTCTTATCTTGTCTCATAGTTTTATTGTCTCATATTCATCCTTTCAACTTTAGCAATCATTCTAGGGAAATCCAAAACTTCATGTCTAGTAGCCTTACAACAAAGGAAAATAGGACCTCTAC
>JASDQU010013092.1:273752-297829 GCA_032191745.1 Picea mariana | reverse complement strand
GAGAAGAGGAAAGGCTCACTTTTTGGCTAGCATAAGGTTATGCTGCAAGATTTTACTTGACTGATTTTTCTTGTGGGAGTTGGGATACCCAGCTCGGATAGGAGTGGTAGCTCGACCTTGCGAGACAAGCTAGGAGATATCTTTTCTCTAGTTGTGTGTGTGGCCCCTTTTCGGCTCGAGGGGCTCAGGGGGAAGAAGAGTACCCCTAGCGTTGGCTGGGAGGTACTCGTGAGGTCTCAACGATTAGAAAGTAGAGCAAGGAGGTTTTCCAGTTGCCAAAGAACATCTCCAAGCACAGTTTTGTTGGTGATGGTAATTTCGATAAGTTAAATGGTACTAGGTTGATAGCATGTGTAAGGTTTAATTTTCACAATTCTGATGTCTCCTTGTTTTCTTAATGGACCTAATTGTAATAAGGACGATATATGTAAATTGTTTTCACTTTATTTCCGAAATGGAGCTAATTGTAATAGGTTGATTGTATGTATTTTGTCATCACTTCTATTCCACAATGGATTTAATTGTGATAAGTCAATTATATATATGCATTATGATTTCGCTAAATTTTTCTTGTACTTTTTAATAAGTTTCATCTCTTAATATGATTGGTCGTCAAATGTCATGGAACCTTGAGACATTATCATTACTATTATGTTAAGTTATGTTTATTCCTTGTGAATTTATTTATGTTATTGACAAAAATCTTGAGTTATAAACTGTTCGCATGGATACGTACCTGATGTATACTATCTTGAGCTTAGAATAGGTGTAACTTATGGTGGAACTTGTTGTGTTTAGTTGGTTGTAGAAATTATTAATGGACCTCCCTTAAGGTAGTATTCATTGATTTTTGGATCTGATATACTGTAGTACTCATGGAGAAATTCGGTGGAACCAGTCAGATTGAGTTGATTCCCTTCGAAATCGAAGCCCCTCCCTCTTGTTGATGATGCCCTTCATTAAACCCTTAAGGAGGAAGAGCCATTGCTCCCCTTTCTTACAAACTTGGACATCCTTGACTGCCTTAGAATTGAGCTACTGAATTAATCCTTGAGCTCTAGTTTTCCTGCCAAAATGATTTCCCCTCATATTTTTCACCCAAGAACTTATGACAGAGACAAAATGAGTTTACCCTCGACGTTTCTCCTCCACCATATTGGTGTTTCTTCCCCTCAATGAAAAATCCATTGGGACTCTAGCCTCTGCTTGTGGCTTCTCTGTCAAACTAATGTGGAACAAACTGAAGACCCAACTCGAATTTGTCTTGGAGGGCGAATTGCAGTACCATGCATTTTTTCCCAATCGCCCGATGACATCGGTGCCTCTTACTAGCTATCTAACGGTGGTATTTACTCAGTGAAAGTTTTTCCTCGTGGCCCAATGTTTCAATTGTGCCTAGAGCGTCCCTATCTTCCTCTGCGTTTTCTTGGAAGCCATAGTGTTTACCTCTCTCCTCAGCATTGATTTATTACTTATTTTATTCACTGTTGCGTCCTCGCTCTAAATACTGTCGTGTCTTAATTTCACCCAATTTAATTCTATGATTCCCTATTGCTAAACCAAGAAGCTGGTGCTTCATCTATCTCCACGCTTCCCTTGTACCAATGTCTAGCAACACCTTTCTTTCATTGATCTACTCTCAGTTATGTTATGCTGAATTTGAGTACATAATCGTATCCATGTTGAGTGGGTGGAAGGAAATATTCATTGAAGGGTTGAGTAGGGATTAATTGTTAATTTCAACTTTTTAAATACAATTTGCATCTCATTTTCTCAATTTTCCTCCAATGTCCTTTAGATGTTATAGTTGCAATTTATCTTCTTATAAAATAACTGAAGTGACTCATGTCTGTTGCATTGTCAAATTTAAGTTTTCCATCCTCTTTTAGTCTTCTCTCTAAAGTACAATTACTTTCACTTTTGGCAATGTCAACTCTAAGATAATCACGTGATTAGCTTTCATTAACGGTTAAATGTCTTGTAATCAATAAGGAGGATGACTATGTCAGCTTTGGTAGTACACCTGCAACTTGCTTATTAAACTTACCCTTAATTTGTTAATGTAATTCCAAAAATACGTGGTTCACCCCCAACGCGGGGCTACATTCACCAACCCTTCTTCTTATTTATTATCTTCTGTCAATATTCTTACATGCACAGAGCCCAAAAACCCCAGTCCGCATAGGACAAGAGATCTACGCGCACCTCACAAGATCCTCCTTCCCTGAGTTAGGTCATATCACAAGGCCTTCTTACATAGTCTTCACACCATCCTCTTACAATCACTTGCACTTATCTCTGCAAGTCCTAACACATAGCATGCACACAGCCTCTAGCTCTGCACTAAGCCACAAATATTCACTACTACTTCACTTAGCACACTGGCCCCTTCTTACATCGCCTAGCTATCTATTTATACATTAAAAAATGGGCCTAAACATGGGTAAACCCATGGGCCGACATCCCATACCTGTTACATAGACCCTAAACCCAAAAATCTTGCAAAAAGGGACCGAGATCCTGTGATCTCCGCTTCGCCTAGCGCTCTGTCTTCGACCAGCCTGTCAAAGTCCCAAAATTGGTCAAACATGACCCAATTTCTTCAAAACTTGGTCAAGGGCCAACAAGCCCCCAACACTCACCTGCGACTCATCCCGAGTCACTCTGATTTGGGTGACTCTGCTTCGAAGGCCTTGAGCTGCTTTGACCTGCTGCTTAGCCAGAGCCTCCTGCTCGGTGAACTCCTGAATGACCTTCTCAGTGATAGGTCCTTCCAATCGTTGTTCAACTGAGGCGACTAATTGTCCTAGCTATGCACCTTGTCCTTTAATCTCCTAAAAGAGTGTGCAGGATTCATCCTACACTGGATGGAGTCTTTGGGTTACTTCCATGACCTTGTTCTGAATGGCATGGGCCTGTTGTTGAACCATGCGTTATTCTTGGGATATTCTCATCCTCTTGAACAATGATAGTAGCTTCAACTACGCTTGCACTGTTGTTGCTTGCCATTTTGCCTCCTGGAGTTGTGACTCCAGTGTCCTGACCTCAGGGTCCTCTGCAAGGTGCTCGTAGGTCTGCGCACTTTGACTGCTGAGATGTTTTCATTCTAAGGCTAATGACTTGATTCTCTCAACTATGCTTCTCACAGTTTCTTCTCTTAGATCTTTCACTTCCTGCAGAGTGCTTGGGACTATCTATAATTCCAATTCTGCTATTCTTTGTTGGAGTTGCTGAATGGATTTAGCAAGCTTCCCCACTTGACTTTCCATTGGGTCTTCTTCCATATGTTATAAGGCCGTCACAGAGTGAATTTCTCTAGTGATTGCTTATTTAACTCCAATCTGCTCTGCGAGTAGCTTTTCTTTCTCCCTCTGGATCTGTGCTCTATCCTTTGCAAACTTCGCCTGGAGGTCATCTTTTTCTTACTGCGCAACCCGACGATGTTCTATGGCTTCCACTTTTGCTTGCTTCAGGGCCTCTGTGGCCTGTTCCTTTTCCTCCTGGATACAATGAAGGTGATCCTCCATCACATTTTCTATCCTACGTAGCTGGGAATGCTCATCTCCTACCTCTATGTTCCCTGCTGACAACGACGCAGTAGACACTGCGCGGCTTGAATGGAGAGCCTGCTGTATTCCTTTAACCTCTCCTTCAATGCGTTCATACATTGATTATTGTTTTTATTCATTGTGCTGCAAAATATATTCTAATGTATCTGATATGGTGGCGATGATGAGGTTGATATCATCCACCCTGAGCACAATCTGCAGCTTGGGCTTACTAGCTTTTGACTTCTTTCGTGATCTAGGTTTCGTTGGGGAAACCTTCCTTTTCTTGGACGTCTCTGCCTCATCAATGGGATTCCTAGGTGGTGTTACTTCCCCCTGCTTTTGCTTGTCTTCTTCCCCTTCTTTCTCTTCTTTGTCCACTTTGTCATCTCCTCCTCTGCTAGGTGAATCTGATGCAGTCTATTCTGATGCGTTGTTTGTTTCCTGTACATCTTCTTTCTTTTTCTTCCTGCTACTGCTGGGTGCATCATACTCTTCGTGAGTGACCACATGACTTCCAATGAGGTCAGGGTCAGACAATTCTTCTTGGTCGACTGGTATAAGGAACTCTACAGGCCATTCCTTAGTGATTTCTTCTAGGTCCTCCTCTGTGAGCTTGTAGTATGATTAAATCTCTTCTTTATGTTCGTTTCCACGCATAGTGATATAAATAAAATGTCTATCTCTGTGAAACTTCATAATTGGCCTGAACCTGTCCAGGGTGTTCGGTGTCATACGAGGGAAAGAATCAATATCCCTCTTCAACTGCAGGTAATAGGTGTGGAACACAAGGTTTGACTACCATTGTTTCACCATGTCGCTCGAATACCAGAGCGTGGTGAACTTCACAGCTTAGGGTTCTGATGGCTCAATATCAGGAAAGGTCGCACCTTTCGGCATTTCCCAAGCAATAAAAGAGATGAGGATCAATATCCAACTGAAGTGAAACTCGTAGCCCTGATCCTGTGCTTCACGACAGTCTTGCTCTAGCTGGTTGGTGAGGTAGCTTGCCCAGTTCATTTGTAGCCCTTCCACGCATTTTCCCACGAAGTCAACAACGAACCCCATGACCTGTGTGGGTTTTTTCTTCTTTACTAGCTTACCAACAACCAAACGACAAGCTAGGTGCACTACGCCATTCTGGATGGAGGCTACCTTGTAGCCTCGCTTCCCCTTTTCCACATTGCCATAGGTATCTTTGATTCTCTGCGCTAGGGCGCGATCTGCAGCCTTCCCTGGATAAAATTCTTGTTGGTATGGTCCTTGCATGCTTAATCCAGTGATCCGATGGATCAACGCTAGATCGACTGTGATATGCTTGTCCAACCATAGGTAACCGCCATGGAAGCACGACAACAGAAGTTTAACACACACGTTAACCTCCTGGTGCCTTCCAAAGTGGGGTATCTTCATTATGTTCAGGATGGTGGACCTCGCGATGTCCATAGTCCATGTGTTGGCTCTTGACCAAGTTTTGGAGAAGCTTGGTCATGTTTTGACCTCTTTTAGGACTTCAACAGGCTGGTCGAAGGTGGAGCACAAGTCGAAGCAGAGATCGCAGGATCTCGACCCCTTTTTAAGGCATTTTTGGGATTAAGGTTTATGTAACGGGTATGGGATGTTAGCCCATGGGTTTACCCATGTTTAGGACCATTTTGTAAAGTATAAATAGAAAGATAGGCAATGTAAGTAGAGACAAAGATAGGCAATGTAAGTAGAGACTTAGTAGAATCAACTTAGTGTGGAGCTAGAGGCTTTGTGCATACTATGTGTTGAGACTTGCAGAGCTAAGTGCAAGTGATTGTAAGAAGCTTGTGTGCAGACTGTGTAAGAAGGCTTTGTGCTGTGACCTAACTTGGGGAAGAAGGATTTGGCGAGGTACACAAATCTCCTGTCCTATGCGGAGTAGAGTTTTTGGGATCTGTGCATGTAAGGAGATTGATAGAAGACAATAAAGAAGATGAGGAGTTGGTGGACATAGCCCCACATTGGGGTGAACCACGTATATCCTATGGTATGGTTGCTTTGTGCATTATGGTTGTTATGTCATTGATGTGATTTATGCTTAGTGCTGATATCTTTATGTATGATGACAGTTTAATGCTTAGTAATGTGAATGAATGCTAGATCTGATCTTCCTCTTGGTGCTAAGTGATTGAATGTGTTAGATCTTATTGAATACTGCGCTACTCTGTAGTTAGGGTTTATATCTGCGATGTGAATGAGGTGAATGATAACTACTAAGTGATTTGTTAGAGTGGTGTAATCACAGATCTATGTCCCAGCTAGGTTGCAGACATTTGAGTCCTGCAACCACCTCTTTCTCTACCTCGGGTGAGACTTCATCTGCTTCATAGGTGTTGCTGAAAGGGACAGTAGTTAGGGTTTTGTTGGTGCGTTGTTGAAGCGTTGAACCCTAGGTCTGCCCTTGTGCCAACAAATGGTTTCATTTCCGAGACCTGAAACTGTGATTGTTGGGAATTGAAGAAAAGAGAAAGCTCTGTGCGTAGATATGCTACTTTAGTGCGTAGTATTCTACTTGACTTGCGAAGCTCTGTGCTAAGAAGATAATCCCGATTTGAAGAAAAGAGGTAAGTTCTTGAAGCTTTGTGCTTTGAGAAAGGTAATATAAGTGAAATTTTTTAATTCGAAAGAATGAATCTAGGTATGTTTGATAAATTTTGTCCTAGTCTGAAAACTAGGGTACAACTAGAAGAATGAAGATTTGATATGAATAAATCTGATAGAAATAATGAGAGGTATGTTATCCCTATGCATATAAAGAATGTTTGGACTAAAAAATGGATGCAGGATCCTAGAAATATTTTTTTGCAGGTTAGTTACTGTGATCCTAATGAGCAGTATAGGAAAGGTTGGGGATCATTTAAGAGAAAGAGAGGATTAACCCTTTGTTACAGCCGCAGAAGACCAGGTCATCTTTCTAAGGAATTCCTTGGTAGAGGTCCTATTTGCCTTTGTTGTAAGACTACTGGACATGAAGTTTTGGATTTCCCTAGAATGATTGCTAAAGTTGAAAGGATGAATATGAGACAATAAAACTATGAGACAAGAAAAGAAACTAAGGATATGATAGAACCCTGGAAAGAATCAGAGACTGTATTATTGCAGATGAAAGAAACCTTGAACGATCACAGAGACATTAGCTTATCAGAAGTCTTAAAAGAGAAAGAGTGCATAGAAACAAAAAAATGAGACTTCGACATAGACTGTGTCCTGGATGAGGAAACACAGGTGAATATCATGACAGAAAGAACTTGGAAAATTTTGGAAAATCCTGCTATGGTTCCTTCATTAGGAGGAATAGGATTATTTAGAAGAAAGTTGATAACCCTATGTGGAATACTTACCTATAAATCTATGATTGCTCATGGCACTTCGACAAAAGAAGAATTTGATATTGTTAAATTTGTCAAGAACAACGTCCCATTTTCTATCTTTCTAGGAAAAACCTGGATTGATAAAGACCAGATACGAAGGAAACAAGAAGAGGAGGATCTAGAACAGAAAAATAAATAACTAAGATATTTAATGGCTAAGAGAATAACACACTTACTAGAAGAACGAGAGAACCAGTCAAAGCTACTGAGGACCAAATATATGGATGTCGAAGTTGAAAGGACACAGGAAGACTGGAGACACTTGTTTGTACAAGAGAGTAGAGAACCTACCCCAGAAAGAGAAGAAGTATTACCCTTGAATCGTATGAAAGACCCTCCACAGTGCGAAGTTATCATGCCAAGAGGAGATAAGAATGATAATGGAAAAAGGAAACCAGTGATTCAAATCACAGGAAAGAAGGCCAAAAAGCTCAGTAAGAAGAGAGAAAAGTTAGAAAAATTGCAAGAAGTTCCAGAGAAGACTTCGCAGAAGGAAGGTGTCTAGAACTTGAACTTACCGGAATATCAATAGAACACATATTGGCACTTCGACACGGTGAAGAAATATGACCATTGGAGGCATCCCAATCATTAGAACGACACTCCAGAACGGCTAGAAACAAAGTTATGGCCTGAAAGCTTGCCATTGGACCATTGGGACCACGCCGTAACGGATGGAACTGCATTGATTGAGGCATTCTTTCTCGTTGGAAGAGTCCATTACGATAATATCTATTTATCCCATCAATTGTTGCATTGAGAACACTTTTTCCAATTGTGATTATTCGAGCCCATAGAGAACTAGTTGATTTCATGCAGTGATCATTGAGACCTCGTCATCCATTCTGTTACATTGAGTATTCTTCATTGACCTGAGATATTAGATCTCAAGTGTGCATGTCGAAAGAAATTAGTGCAACCGAAAAATCCGTTGAAGAGATTTTAATAGACCTCATGGCCGAGAAGGTGATGTATGCAGGAATCCAAGCCTCATCGACGAGAGGAGTGCAAGCCTCCTCGTTGACTGCTCGTGGATCTGGACCATCCCGAGCTACGACCAAGAAAAGAACCAAGCATCGTTATTACTTGGAAAATGTGAAGCTAATTCCATCCATCCTACCCAACTACATCCCACCCCTGGCTAGTGTGGTGAGTCGTGACAGTGTCTTGAGGGACTTCGACTACACAATCATCACTACATACCTTCCGAAGGGAATACAAGAAGTCAGACCGTATTTGGATAGGATTCCAACCCTGAAGATCAGTGACTATAACCTAGGAGACCGCAAGAGCTATAGCATGCTCACACCTCATAGACATTTGAACAAGACCAAGGGGAAGAAGTCAAAGATCATCCCCCAACTGTGGACTATGGACATTGTGAGATACACTATCCTGAATGTGATAAAGATACCACATTTTGGAAGGCATCAGGAAGCTAACGCGTGCATTAAAATCCTATTGTCATGCTTCCATGGTGGGTATCTATGGCTAGAAAGAGGCATCACCATCGATTTGGCGCTGATCCAGAGGATCACCAGATTAAGCATGCAGGGACCAGATCCACAAGAATTTTATCTAGGGAAGGCTGCAAATCATGCCCTGGCGTAGAATATTAAAGACACCTAAGGTGATGTGGAGAAGGGGACATGAGGATACAAGGTAGACTCCATCTAGAATGGTACAGTGCACCTTTCTTTCCAGTTGATCGTTGGTAATCTAGTAAGGAAGAACAAACCCACGCAGATCACAGGGTTTGTCGTTGACCTCACCGAAAAATGCGTGGAGGGATTACAAATGAACTGGGCTAGTTACCTAGTCAACCAGTTAGAACTAGATTGTCGCGAAGCTTAGGATCAGGGCTATGAGTTCCATTTTTGTTGGCTATTGATCCTCATTGCATTCATTGCTTGGGAGATGCTTGAAGGAGCAACCTTCATTGACATTGAGCCGTTCGAGCCACTAGCTGCGAAGTTCACCAGACTTTGGTATTTGAGCGATATGGGGAAACAATGGCAGTCAAACGTGGTATTCTATACCTACTACTTGTAGTTAAAGAGGGATAATGAGTCTTTCCCTCGTATGATGCCGAACACCCTGAATAGGTTTAGGCCCCTTATGAAGTTCCACATAGATAAACATTTTACTTATATTACTGTGCATGCAAACAAAAGTAAAGAAGAGCTTCATTCCTACTACAAGATCACAAAGGAGGACCTGGAAGAAATCCCGAAGGAATGGCCTATAGAGTTCCTTATACCAGTCGATTAGGAAAAACTGTTTGACCTTGACCTCATTGGAAGTCCGATGGTTACTCACGAAGAGTATGATGTACCCAACAGTAGCAGGAAGAAAAAGAAGGAAGATGTACAAGAAATACACAACACATCAGAAGAGACTGCATCAGATTCACCTAGCGGAGGAGGAAACAACGTAGTGGAAAAAGAAGAGAAAGAATGGGAATAAGACAAGTAGAAGCAAGGCGAAGTAACACCACCTAGGAAACCCCTTGAAGAGGTAGAGACGTCCAATAAAAGAAAGGTTTCCCCAAAGAAACCTACATCGCAGGAAAAGTCCAAAGCTAATAAGCCGAAGCTGTAGATTGTGCTCATGGTCGATGACTTCAACTTCATTATCGCAGTTGTATCATATGCCTAAGAAGATATTTTGTAGAGAACTGAAGCCAAAGAAAAAACCATGTATGAAAGAATTGAAGCAGAACTGAGACGGGTACAACAAGCCCTTCACTCCAGCCATGTAGTGTCCACTACGCCCCCGCCATCAGAAGGAACAAAGTTGGGAGATGAGCCTGCCCAACTCCATAGAATAGCTAATGCAACCGAAGCTCTCCTTCATCGTGTACAGGAAGAAAAAGAACAGGCCGTAGTGGCCCTAAAGCAAGAACAATAAGAAGTCATATAACAATGTCGAGTCACGCAACAATAGAAGGACGACCTCGAAATAAAGTTCGAAGAGGATAGAGCGTAGATCTAGCATGAGAAAAACCAACTACTCACGGAGTAGGTTGGAGTTAAAGAAGTAGTCAACAGAGCACTTCGCTTTGTGACAGGCTTAGAACAGATAGAAGAAGACCCAATGGAGAGTCAAGTGGTGAAGCTTGCTGAAGCCATCCGACAGATCCAACAGAGAGTAGCAGAATTGGAGTTACAAACAGTACCAAGCACTCCACAGGAAGTGTGATACCAGCGAGAAGAAACCACCTGAAGTGCAGTCCAGAGAATCAAGGCATTAGCCTTAGAATGTAAACAAATTAGCAGTTGAAGTGCACAGAATTATGAGCGCGTGACCGAGGACCTTGAACTAAAGACACTGGAGTCGCAGCTCTAGGAAGCAAAGAAGCAAGCAAAAATAGTACAAGCTCAGTTGAATCCCTTGTCAGTGGTCGAGTGAATGAAAAGATCCCAAGAACAATGCACAACTCAGCAACAGGTCCATGCCACACAGATCAAAGTCATGGAAGTGACTCAGAAGCTCTAGCCAGTGCAGGATGCAACTTGCCTACATTTTGAGGAGATTGAAGGACGAGGATCAGAACTAGAACAAGAAGTTACTATAGTTAAACAACGCTTGGAAGAACCTGTGATTGAGGCAGTTATTTATGAGTTTGCTGAGCAGGAGGCCTAGGCGAAGCAACAGGTCGAAGCGGCTCGAGCCAAGATCAAGGCATTTCAAGCAGATTTACCTAGAGCAGAGTGACTCGGGATGAGTCACATGTGACTGTTGGGGGCCTGTTGGCCCTTGACCAAGTTTTGGAGAACCTTGGTCATTTTTTGACCTCTTTTGGGACTTCGACAGACTAGTCGAAGGGGAAGCGCAAGTCGAAGTGAAAA
Organism: Picea mariana; assembly: GCA_032191745.1. Taxonomy (NCBI): domain Eukaryota; kingdom Viridiplantae; phylum Streptophyta; class Pinopsida; order Pinales; family Pinaceae; genus Picea; species Picea mariana. Next base: position 287,032 of record JASDQU010013092.1, on the reverse strand, counting down.
TCGCCGGATCTCGACCCCTTTTTAGGGAATTTTTGGGATTAGGGTTTATGTAATGGATATGGGATGTCAGTCCATGGGTTTAACCATGTTTAATCCCATTTTGTAATGTATAAATAGAAATCTAGGTTATGTAAGTAGAGACAGAGATAGTAGACTTAGTAGAATTAGCTTAGTGTGGAGCTAGAGGCCTTGCACATACTATGTGTTGAGACTTGCAGAGCTAAGTGCAAGTGATTGTAAGAAGCTTGTGTGCAGACTATGTAAGAAGGATTTGTGTTGTGACCTAACTTGAAGAAGGAGGATCTAGTGAGGTGCATAGATCTTCTGTCCTATGTGGAGTAGGGTTTTTGGGCTCTGTGCATGTAAGGAGATTGACAGAAGATAATAAAGAAGACGAAGAGTTGGTGGATGTAGCCCCACAATGGGGTGAACCATGTATATCTTGTGTTATGGTTGCTTTGCACATTATGGTTTTTATGTCATTGATGTGATTTATGATTAGTGCTGATATATTTATGTATGATGATATCTTAATGATTAGTAATGTGAAAGAATGCTAGATCTGATCTACCTCTCGGTGCTAAGTGCTTGAATGTGTTAGATCTTATTGAATACTGTGCTACTCTATAGTTAGGGTTTATATCTACAATGTGAATGAGGTGAATGATAACTGCTAAGTGCTTTGTTAGAGTGGTGTAATCACAGATCTGTTTCCCAGCTAGGTTGCAAACGTTTGAGTCCTACAACCACCCCTGTCTCTACCTCAGGTGAGACTTCATCTTCTTCATAGGTGTTGCCGAAAGGGATGATCGTTAGGGTTTTTTTGGTGTGTTGTTGAAGCGCTGAACCCTAGGTTTGCCCCTGTGCCGACACCGTGATTGGGGATGATATTTGACTTCTTACTCTTTGTCTTGGTCAAATAATTGTATGGTGAGAGCATGCCATAGTTCTTGCGGTCTCCTAAGTTATAGTCGCTAATCCTCAACGTTAGAATCCCCTCAAATTGTGCGTATTCCCTTCGGGAGGTATGTAGTGATGACTGTGTATTAGAAGTCCCTCGAGACGCTGTCACAACTCACCGCACCAACCATAGGCGAGGTGTAGTCAGGCAGGATGGATCAGATGAGATTCACATTCACTAAGTCATCACGATGCTTTGTTTGTTTCTCTGTCGTAGCTCGGGATGGTCCAGATCCACGAGCAGTCGAAGAGGATTCTTGCACTCCTCTCATTGATTAGGCTTGGATGCCTATGGACATGACCTTCGTGGCCATGAGGTCTATTAGGATCTCTTCGATGACTTTTTCTATTGTGCTAATTTCGTTCGACATGCACACTCGATATCTGATATCTCAGGTCAGTAAACAAACACTCACTGTAACAACACGAGTAGTGAGGTCTCAAATAATCACGGCGTGGTAATAATAAACTTGAATAATCACAATTGGAAAAAGTGTTCATGGTGCAATGCTTGATGGGATAAACACATATCAATGTAACGAATCCATCCAATGGGCAGGAACGCCTTAATCAATGCAATTTCATTCGTTGTGGTGCGGTTCCAGGGGTGCATTGGCGAACATTCCGACAATAACTGTGTTTCTAGCCATTCTAGAGCATCGGGATAACGATCGAGACACCTCCAATGGTCATATTGCTTCACCATGGAGACGTGCCAATATTTGATGTTCTGATATCTCGACGAAGTTCCATTTCTGCAAACCTTCCTTCTGTGAAGTCCTCCTTGGAACTTCCTGTAACTTTTCTAACTTTGCTTTCTTCTTGCTGAGATTTCTGGCTTTCTTTCCTGATATCTAAGTCACTGGTTTCCTCTTTCCATTATTGTTCTTATCTCCTCTTGGCATAGTAAATTCACACTGCTGCGGGTCGTTCAAGGGTTCTGAGAGTAAAAATTCTTCTCTTTCTAGGGTAGGTGCTTTACTCTCTTGTACATACAGGTGTTTCTAGTCTTCCTATGTTCTTTCAACTTCGACGTCTAGATATCTGGTCCTTAGTAGCTTCGACTAGTCCTTTTTTTCTTCCAGTAAGTGCGTTATTCTCGTAGCCATGAAATCCCTTAGTTCTTTATTTTTCTGTTCTAGATCCTCCTCTTCTTGTTTCCTTCATATCTGATCTTTTTCAATCCAGTTTTTTCCTTGAAAAATAGCATATGGGGTGTTGTTCTCAACAAACTTAACGATCTCAAATTCTTCTTCTGTCAAAGTTCCATTAGCACTCATAGATGTCTGGGTAATTCTTCCACATAGGGTTATTATCTTTCCTCTAAATAATCCTATTCCTCTTAATGAAGGAACCATAACAGGTTTTCCTAAAATTTCCCAAGTTCTTTTTGTGATGATATTCATCTGGGTTTCCTCATCCAGAACACATTCTATGTCGAAGTATCCTATTCTTGTTTCGAAGTCTCTGATTCTTTCTAGGGTTTTATCATATCCTTAGTTTCTTGGCCTGTCTCATGGTTTTCTTGTCTCATATTCATCTTTTCAACTTTAGCAATCATTCTAGGGAAATCCAAAACTTCATGGTCCATAGATTTACAACAAAGACAACTATGACCTCTACCAGGGCATTCCTTAGCAAGATGTCTTGGTATTCTGCAACTATAGCAAAGATTTAATCTTCTCTTTCTTTTAAATGACCCCCAATCTTTCTTGTACTGCGCACTGGGATCACAGTAACTAATCTGCAAAAAAATCTTTCTAGGATCCTGCATCCATTTGTTAGTCCAAACATTCTTTTTATGGATAGGAATAACATATCTTTCACTATTCTTATCAGATCTATTCATATCAAATCTTCTTTCTTCTAGTTGTACCCTAGTTTTCAGACTAGGACCAAATCTATTAAACATACCTATATCCATTCTTTCGAAATAAAATTTTTCACTTATCTTACCTTTATCAAAGCACAAAGATTTTAAGATATTACCTCTTTTCTTTAGATCAAGCTTCTTTTTTTAGCACAGAGCTTCATAATCAAGTAGAATACTACGCACCAGGGCAACAGATCTATGCACATATCTTTCTCTTTTCTTCAGTTCCTGACAATCATAGTTTCAGGTCCCGGAAACAGAACCATTTGTTGGCATAGGGGTAGACCTAGGGTTCAACGCTTCAACAATGCACCAATAAAACCTTAACTACCAGCCCTTTCGGCAACACCTGTGAAGCAGATGAAGTGTCACCCGAGGTAGAGGCAGGGGTGGTTGCAGGACTTAAGTGTCTACAACCTAGCTGGGACACAGATCTGTGATTACATCACTATCAGAGCACTTAGCAGTTAACATTCATTAGCAATTAACCCTCATTTACATATTATATTCAAACCCTAATTACAGAACATCGCAGTATTCAATAAGATCTAACACTTCCAAGCACTTAGCACATATAAACAGATCATATCTAGCATTCGTTCTTATCACTAGGCACTAAGCTACTATATTAGATGCATCTAACATACATAAAAGTAACAACATTAAGCATATATCACATTAATCACACAAGGTAACCATAACACAGGATATACGTGGTTCACCCCCAACGCGGGGCTACGTCCACCAATTCTTCTTCTTCTTTATTATCTTCTATCAATATTCTTACATGCACATAGCCCAAAAACACCACTCTGCATAGGACAGGAGATATGCGTGCACCTCGCCAGATGCTCCTTCCCCAAGTTAGGTCACAACACAAAACCTTCTTACATAGTCTGCACACCAGCCTCTTACAATCTCTTGAACTTATCTCTGCAAGTCCTAACACATAGCATGCACAGAGCCTATAGCTCCGCACTAAGCCACAAATATTCACTACTACTTCACTTAGCACACTAGCCCCTTCTTACATCGCCTAGATATATATTTATACATTACAAAATGGGCCTAAATATGGGTAAACCCATGGGTTGACATCCCATACCCGTTACATAAACCCTAAACCCAAAAATCCTACAAAAAGGGGGCGAGATATCACGATCTCCGCTTCGCATGGCACTGTGTCTTCAACCAACCTGTCAAAGTCCCAAAATCGGTCAAACATGACCCAAGTTCTCCAAAACTTGGTCAAGGGCCAACACCATCAAATCCGTGTTACATGAACAGTTCTGGGAGAAGTGGTTTTCATAGGAATTCATTGGGTGCCAGCTACACATCGCAACGATTACTGGTATAAATAGTTTAAGGAATTTATCGGACAAGACACCATGTTGGTACCAAAAATTAATGGATTTACTGTGGACAACAACATATTAATGAGATATAACAACCAAATTTACGTACCTCCCAACGACGAATTGAGAAGTTTGATCCTAAACGAAGCTCATAGGGCAGTGTACATGGATCATCCAGGAGTCACGAAGATGAGGGGAGACCTTAAACCTTTATTATTCTGGAAGGGAATGGAGGAGGACATATTTAAATACATGGTGCAATGTCTAGAATGTCAGTAGGTGAAGGCTGGACATAGACATCCAATAGGACTAATACAACCACACGCTTTTCTAGAATCAACATGGGAGGTCATTTCAACGTACTTCACTATTGAATTGCCGCTGAAGGTAAGGAGGCATGACTCGATTGTCATGATAGTTGACACTATTAAGAAGAGTTCACGTTTTTTCCTTGTGCGTATGATGCATTAGGCTCTAGGTATAGCTAGAGTTGTATCAACAAGATATTGAGACTTCCATACGTACCAAAAGAATCATATCCGATAAGGGAATCAGTGATTTCAAGATGATTTAGAATAGTTCCCAAGAGGCCTTAGGAACACCACTGAACTTTAGTACAACATGTCACCCTGAGATAGACAGGCTGACCGAAGGAACAAACCAAATTTGGAAGATTGTGTTGCATACGTGTGTGTTGGACCAACATAAACGTTGGGAATAGTTCTTTTCCCTGGTCGAGTTTGCATACAACAACATCCATCAAGGTACTATTAAGATGGAAACTTTTATTTTCTCTAAGGGCAACCGTGTCAGACGCCTTTGAGATGGGATAGAATCGAGGATGGGGTCCTGGTAGGACCATAAGCGATCCAAGAAATTGGATGAACAAATACAACGATACAAAAAAGGGATGGAAAATGCATAGGATTGACAAAAGGTTTTGCCGATGCACATTGCGTCGACCATAATTATGAGGTAGGCCTATCGGCTAGAAAAAACTCATTCTTTGAGGAATTTCATGATGTTTATCTTGTATCTGTGTGCGAATTTAGGTCAATGATCTTATGCATGTGATTGACTTGAGTTCTTGGCAGATGTTGGGCGAGGGTGCGCTCACGGTGGAGCCAATCCTCTTTCTAGACCATCACATTTGATAAATACAACGTCAAACTATTGATCAAGTTGAGGTCTAGTGGGACAACTAGATTCCACACTCAGCTACCTGAGAGGACACATATGACATGTGCCAACAATTTCCATTTTTGTTTGATATCTAGACATTTGGATATTGTCAGATACTTTATTTCTGTACTTGTATACTGTGAAACTTCGGGACGAAGTTTAAAACAAGAGGGGGTGTATGTAACATCTTTCTCTTTCTCACACATTCTTTGACTTATTCCTTGAGGACACTTGCGTGTAAGTGATCCGGTTCATTATATGATTGATTGTTTCACTTATGGTTTAGGATGATGCTGGGATATGATGATATGTTATTTGATTACATATGTGTCAACATGTGATATTGACTGGTTTCTTCTGAGTGTGTAGGACTCTTGACAATTAGGGATGCCAATTCCATCGATGGAACTCCTTGGAATCCGGATTAAGTGAGGGAGTGGACTGTTTATGGTTTGAGTATTTCTATTATTGCATATGTGACATATGGCTGGTATATTATGATGATGTTTATGGATCACTGACATGTTTCGTTGATGGATGCATGATGAGTATAGCTTGCTAATTAGACTCACATTTGGAGTAAAGGGGCCATGCATGACTACCATAGATATTGAGGGAGAGGTGTGGCAAAAGCCCTGCCACAACCTACTAGCACTCTCGTCGTGGCTCAAACTGTAGGTTAATGATTACCTAGTTTGAGAGATCAACGATGTCATGAGGGCATATTGAGACAGTCACTCATGAATATTCTAAGGGGCATGCAATAAGGCAGGTTCCTTATTCCTTAGAGGCCCTTAGTCTCCCACAAGGTCACCTTCCAGAGTATTGACTCCAAGGGTTCGACGTCTACCAAAATCAATGAAAAGGCTAGTGGCACCCTTGGAGCACATAGTGCGTCTTGAAGGGCATGCCGCATAATTGGAACATGAATAAAGATGAGTGGCACCGTTGGAGCACATAGCGTGTCTTGAAGGGCACTTCATGTTGTTTAAAAACACGTGTTTCAATGAACCTAGGTGCTTAGAAAACAATATCTTACCTTGACATGGTTAGCCTTAAATTAATTATGTATAAGTAAAGTTTATTAAATTATAACCTTTCCTTTAAATTTTTTTCTAAGCCTAGCTAAATTTCAAGCCTAGGTCTATGTAGGATAAGAGGACTAAAAATTAATTAAACAATTAATAAAGGGGGGATGATGAAAAGAAAAGGGGGGAAATTAAATTTATAATTTAAAGGAGGATTAAATTATCTAAAAATTTAATTGTTGTCTATGTGTAAAACTTGTTAAATTTGAACTTAAATAAAAAGAGGAATATAAATGCAAAAGGAATGTTGAACATAGAAAGGAATCTAGTCTAGAGAAATTTCCAAAAATGAACTCAACTAAACCTTAAGAAGGGTGTCAGTCATTAAAGGAAATTGAGGGAATAAAGGGAACACAAGGAGCATTTTTAAGAATTCTTTTAGGTGGGTGAGAGAAATTGGCAATTTAATTAAATGAATTTCTGGTGCAACTAAGGGATTGAGTGACAAGTGTATGAGGATAATATTTCCTAATTAATTTTTAATAAACTAATTTAATGTGCAATTGGAAAGGTCAATAAGAGGAAATATATAAAAGAAATGGCAGAGAAGAGGAAAATATCACTTTTTGGCTAGCATAAGGTTATGCTACCAGATTTTACTTGATTGATTTATCTTGTGGGAGTTGGGTTAACCAACTTGGATAGGAGTGGTAGCTCGACCTTGTGAGGTGAGATGGGAGCTAGATTTTCTCTGGTTGTGTGCGTGGCCCCTTTGCAGCTTGGGGGGATCAGGGGGAAGAAGAGTACCCTAGCGTTGGCTGGGAGGTTCCGGTGAGGTCTTAATGATTAGAAAGTAGAGCGAGGAGGGTCTCCAGTTGCCGAAGAATGTCTCCAAGCCAAGTTTCATCGGTGACGGTAATTTCGATAAGTTAGATGGTACTAGGTTGATAGCATGAGTAAGGTTTAATTTTCACAATTCTGATGTCTCCTTGTTTTCACAATGGAAATAATTGTAATAAGGATGATATGTAATATTCCAGATATAAAAAGTATTTAGAACAAAAATAAATAGCTAGAAATGGTATATGAACAAAAATATAACCAGAACAACAGCACAATAATACCAAAATGATAGAAAAATAACATCAGAAAGAGCGCTTTGAATACTGAGAGCAATGTTCACTTGCCTCTTCAAGGGGGAAACCTATAGTAGAGAAGAGCTCTATTACAATAATATCCAAGACAAAACTTCTCATACCCTCAACTCCTATTTATACTAAATATGTCTATCAAAAGAACAATCTAGAGGAAAATCATTCTAGAAGCAGAAGCTTCTATTAGGTCTTCTTACATTGGACTTATTCTTCCTTATTGCTAGGCCTTATTAATATTGACCTTTATTACATGGAAATATATTATTCTACCTATGTGAGGGTTTAGGTCCCTAACATGTCCGCCCCCTTAAAAACAACCTTGTCCTCAAGGTTTGAGATGAGGAAATTGATGCAGAATAGTAGCTAGTTCCCAAGTGGCATCTGATGGAGTTGTATCTTTCCACTGGACTAACACTTCTTTGATGGTTCATTGATGCAGACGATGCTCATGCTAGTCCAAAAATGCTTGTGGTTGTATCCAAATAGAGCCTTCTTCATCCAACTCGGGAAGATTGGTTTGAGTTTGGCACTTATTTCCAATCACCTTCTTTAAGAAAGAAACATGAAAAACAAGATGGCGCTTAGAATGATTAGGAAAATCTAACTGATAGGCCACCTGTCCCACACACTTTAGAACTGTATAAGGACCATAAAATCTTGGCACTAGTTTTTGACAATGGTCAACCTTGAGGGAATTTTGCTTGTAAGGTTGCAGTCGAAGAAACACCTGATCCCCTTCTGCAAATTGACATTCAGAGCGACCTTGATCTGCTTGTTGATTCATTCAATTCTGGTCCATGACCAAATTGTCTTTGAGGGTATGAAGAATATCCTCTCAAACTGTAAGCATTTGGTCAACTGCCTGGACCTTCGAGACACCTGCAAAATATGAGAGAACAGATGGTGGATTTTTTCCATAGACCTCTTCAAAAGGATTCATGCGGGTAGTTGTATGGTAAGAAGTGTTGTACCACCATTAAGCTAGTGGTAACCATTGATCCCACTGATTTTTCTTTTTTGATGAAAAACACCTCAAATATGTTTCCAAAAACTTGTTGACCACGTCAGCTTGATCATCAGTCTGGGGATGATAGGCTCTGATGAGATGCAATTGGGATGATAGTGCATCAACAACCACATTGTCTTTTCCTTTTTTGTAAATTATCTCATAATCATATCCCAAGAGATTAGTCACCCATTTGTGTTGCTCGGGGGAGGAAAGGTGTTGTTCCAGAAAATACTTGAGACTTTGATGATCTATATTAATTTGGAAACGTTTCCCAATAGATACGGGCACCAAAGATCCACAACATGCAAAATGACCAACATTTCCTCTTCATAGATTGATTTTCCAAAAATTTTCTCTGACGGTTGTTTGCTGGTAAAGGCTAAAGGCCGACCCTCTTGCATAAGCATGGCACCAATTCCTTTCCTAGAAGCATCACATTCCAGGACAAAGATCTTTGTGAAATTAGGAAGGGCCAGGACTGGAGTGGTGCACATGTCCATCTTCAAGGTTTGAAAATCTTGAGAACTACTTGAGTCCAAGTGAAAGAATTCTTTTTAAGGAGAGAAGTGATAAGTGTTGCAATCTTTCCATAATTCTTAACAACCTTGCGATAATAACCTGTTAAACCCATAAATCCACGCAATCTTTTGAGAGTCTTTGGTTGGGGCCAATCTTTTATAGCTTCAATATTTTTAGGATCCACCCTGACACTGGCCTTGCCAACAAGATGACCCAAGTACTCGACTTCTCAGGTGCCAAAAGAACATTTAGATTGTTTGAGGAAAAGTTGGTGCCGCGAGAGTAGATGGAGAATTTGATCCACATGGGAATGATAAGATTTCCAAGTTTGACTATAGATGAGAATATCATCAAAGAAAACTAAGACAAAATGATGGAGAAAAGGATGGAAGACATGATTCATGAGGCTTTGGAAGGTGCGGGGGTCATTACACAGGCCAAAGGGCATGACCAAAAACTCATAGTGACCCTTATGAGTTTGAAAGGCAGTCTTGGGTATGTCATATTCTTTCATACATATCTAGTGGTAGATAGAATGCAGATCAAGTTTAGTGAAGTATTGAGAACCACTCAGCTCATCCAAGAGATCGTTAGTGACAGGAATGGGGAACTTGTCCTTGATGGTGAGCTTAATTAGGGCATGAAAGTTAGGACACATGTTCCAATTACCTTATTTATTAAGTACCATGACCACAGGGGAAGAATAAGGGATGGTACTAGGGTGGATAACACTTGCTTGGAGAAATCCTGCACTATTTTCTCAATTTCATTCTTTTGGGAAAGGGGGTGGCGATAAGGGCGAACATTGGGAGGAAGACTGCTAATAACAAGGGGAATGGAATGATCATGAACACCATGAGAAGGAGGAAGGACCTAAAGGGTGGAAAAAACATCTTAATGTTTGGAAAGGATAGCTTGGAGGTCAGGATGCACAAAGGGTGTCTCAACAAATTGAATAGAATGGAGTTGAGCAATGATACCAGAGTGGCCTTTCTTGAGGATATTTTCCATACGATGGGAAATAATGATCTCAGGAGAACCAACTGTGAGACCTTGGAATTTATACTTTTGTCCTTCCCGTTGGAATTGCATGGTTAATTCCTTAAAATCCATAAGAATGGGACCCAAAGTGTGTAAGCATTCAACACCTAACACAATGTCACAACCTCCCATGTCAATGACAAACATATGAGATTTCAGCATATAGGGGCTTCCACAGTGCAAGATATTAGATATTATTTTCGGGATTAACTGCGTAGTGTAAGTCATATGAGATTTCACTTGGTAATGTCCAATTTGAAGACAAACATTTTCACACCGCCCACCACATTTCATGGACCCACCATTGGCTATCATGATTTGAAAATTATTGACAACACAAATATAGCAATTGGTTTCTTGGGCAATGCGATGATGAACACAATTGTGGGTGCTACCACTGTCAACAAGGATGATGACCTTTTGGTTCTTATGTAGCTAATGATCTTGAGTGTTTGGGGGGCTGATAATCTAGTGAGGGAATGCGATGAAATAAGTGGGTCAAATTAGGGGGGTCAACAGGCTCTTGGGTGGCATCGGCAAGGGAGGGTTCTTCAACAAGGGGAATTTTCACATCCTCTTCAAGAACATCTTATGAGATGGCCATAAATAGTTTTTGTTCCTTACACTTGTGCCCCAAAAAAATTGTTCATCACAATTATAGAAAAGACCTTTCAGTTGGCGTTCAACCATTTCATCCCTAGTTAGTTTCTAGACCTTGAGGGGAGTAACATGAGGGTTAGGATTAACGGGTAGAGGGCGAGGAAAAAAAGTTGTTTTTGTTTTTTTTTTTTTTTTCTAGGAGAAAATCAACTTGTTGGGCCTCTTTAGCACGTTGATTAGCTTCCAACCAAGTGGGAGGGAGGGTCATGAGAACCTGGGATCAGATTTCATCCTTGAGACCACTGATAAAGAATTCACGGAAGAACGCATCAGACATGCCCTCTGTTCGAAAGGCCAAATTCTCAAAAGAAGTGATGAAGTCTTCCACTGTGCCTGACTATTTCAAATTGGTCAAATGACCTAGATAGTGGGTATCAATATCAAAGTGGGCATAGAGATCATCAACAAACTAGATCTAGGAAATATACCCTTGACGTGAATTTTTTCTCCATTCCCACCATTGTCAGCGTTCAAGATCTAGATAGAGGACATCAAATCGAAGTTTGGTCAACTCATCAGTAATACCATGCAGAGAAAAATAATGCTCCATTTGAGTGACCCAACCTATAGGATTGGATCCATCAAATTTATTGACCTCTACATGGGGAAGACGAGGTTCACAATGAAAGGAGTTGGAGTGAAAATGCGGAGATTGAGAGGAATTAGAAGCATCGAGTTGTGTTGATGAAGAAGGACCCATAGGGTGGTTCAAAAATTGATTGAAAATAGTCTAGAGGGAGGCCAATTGGGCTGTGAGGTTGGCTTCCAAGGTGTCAATGTGGGAATCAGTGGAATCCATCTGATATGTGAGATGTTTGATGGAGACATGGGCTTGATTGACGGAAGTTTGGAGATCTTGGTTGCGAGTGGTGGCCATTTGGAGAGGGGAAGCGTGGGTAAGGAAAAAAATGGGTGGGTGGGACTACACAAAAAAATGACTTAGAAGTGATAGGTACCACGATGATCAGTGCTTGAAGGGAAATATAATGGGATAGGAAACAAAATAGGGAAAATGGGAAGGGGTCGGGTCCACTGAAACAAAAAGGATTAAAAATGAAGGGTATGACTATGATCAGGGAAAAAAGAGGAATCCAATGGAATAGGTCCCAAATAAGTGTGCTGAAGGGACCACTATACTCATTGTTTTTTTATTCCTATGGATTTATACTCTGGCTTGGAGAATACTGGAGTTACGAAATTCCCAAATGCTTAACAGGAAGAAATGTGTAGTAATTTTGCATCCAGAATGCAGAAGACAATGTAGCACGATAATAGATCTTGTTGGTTCTGTTAGCACTCTATAATTTGCCCAAGGCTGTAGAGGCTGTCACAAAGGCAACATAAAAACCACTTCGAGTCTTGGATATATCCCTCCAAGACTCAGATAGGGATCTCTCTATCAAATATAGATTTATTTGGAATAGGATATTAGGCTAGCTATACTGTACATGGGTTTGTTTTTGATTTGAGGTGTTTGGCTGAATGACTGCTTTAGAATCCCATTGGGCTATGGGGTCTGTGACAAGTTCGAAATCAACTATAGATCTATAAGGTATCTTCACAGGGAAAGGTAATGCAAACGTTGGATCCTTTAAAAGTAAAGTGGTGTACAACAGAAGCATAGGAGATGATCAATCATAATAACAAAGCATTCAAGAATTTCATCATTGCAATATTAGAAGAAAACATTAAGATTTTTAAAAGCTTGACACAGAGTATCAGAGATAGATTCTGTGCTAAACTTCCTTTTAAAAATCAGAGAAATAAAACACAATGATGAATAATTATAATCACATTCAACGAATAAAGAAAACTTCACCAATGGTCAACACGCAAGAATCTTATGAAAAAGTCTCATTTATTGCTGATGAATTGAAAAATATTACAGAGAACTGCCTTCTGGGTGAAAGAATCAACCCCCTTTACATTAAAATTACATCCATAAATAGGAGAGATCTTCCTTCAAGCTTAGGAATTCATATTCAACCACCTCATCCAAAAATAGGAATAAAAATCCCTAAAAATCCTGAATTGTCTGCCATGAAAGACGGGCCAAATTTCTGCAAAAAAGGGGTCCACTCAGACATTTGTTTTTCTTTGATGATGACACATGGGAAAACAATTAAGGAGGTTATTGTATATGGGAATGTTATGGAAAAAAACCTCATTTGGTTTTGCCAAATTCGCCACCAGCTCGCCGAAACAACTCCCGCAAAATCAGGACTATAACAAGAAAAATGAAAAACTGGAAAAATGGGGCTCGAAGATGGCTTTGATTATCCCTGCTCATGGAACCTGTGCAAAATATGGAAGAGGTTTTTGTTATTCAGACCATGTTGAACAAAAAAATATTTTGTTTTTTTTAAAATTCATCTTCGTTTGCCCAGAAACGCCTTCGGAAAAAGACTGGTTTAAAACGCTGCGAAAGAGGTTTTTTTGGGGGAAGGGTGGTATTCCGGACCCCCCCTAAGGTGGTAAGTGGTTTTAGGAGGGGGGGGG
>JASDQU010013092.1:227674-254032 GCA_032191745.1 Picea mariana | reverse complement strand
AAATTGGTAGGGCCATCAATGCCCACATCATCATCACTGCTTATTACAGCGATCATTGCCTGTTATTCAAAGTATGTTCCTTTGCAGAATTGTCTTCTGCCTTTATCATTACCGCCCCCGAGGGCGCTGCAGTTGTCTACACCAACACTTCCGTCATCTTTTTTCAGAGTTACATCACACGAGCATGGGGCATGCCCGCCTCATTTGTACACAGTTGTATATTTTTTTTGCACAACTCTTAGAAGGTCGGGTCCTACCAGTTCCTTTTTTCTCCAACGGATTGCTCCGAACAGTCCCACTATTGCTCTCCCTTACAACAACATTCTCAGTAGAAGAAAAATTGATGGATTTTGGCTATACATATCCTCCTAACCTCATCCATCAGGGGGCATCTGTTATCACCGAAATTTCATCCGCACATGGCGACAAGAACTCTGCATTGTCAAAATAGCAATAAAGTCATTCATGGCACTGAATTAATTTCACAGCATTCCAGAAGGGTCAAAAACTATACAAAGTAACCAAAAATTGAAGGGCGCTTCACAGTAGTTTGGTGCACGCGCACATGCGTAGGACAAGAATGTACTTTGTGCGCATGCGCGCACGACGCGTGACTGTCAACGACAAAACCCGTGCACCTGCTAAAACGACGCATTTATTGAATTGGCCGGCCTCTCAACCACTTACGGACTGGCTCCCAATCTGATTTGACTCCCAAATCCGAGCCGAATCCGCAGGGTAGGTGGGTTAATGACCTAAGGAATCCATAAAGGTCCCCTTTTCACACTTTGAAGAGGTTACATAATTGCCCGAGGATCTGCTATAAAAAGCCGTGAAGATACATTGTTTTCGCAAGGAATTTTCAGGCACTGTTATGCTGCTAAGATTGTTAAAGACTCATTCTTTAACGATAACACATTTGCAACATCGCTGGGAGTTCTTTCACTGCCATACTCAGTTCTTCTCATTGTAAGGAAAGAAAACTATGTGAGGGCCTCAAGAGCCTTCCGTTGGGGGAAGAAGGAACCACAGTTCTCTTCCTTCATCGTGCTCCGATTTCATCAATAGACTAGCTCAAAACCAATGGTGACATCTGTCTTTTTTGGTGTTTTTTGTTTCTTTTCACAGTTTTTATTTTGTTTTCAGTTGATATTAGCTTGTAGTTTGTTCTGTATTCTCTAACCTTTCCTCCCACAGCTGTCATGCCCTGCAAGACCCAACAGGGCATGTAAGCACCCTCGATTTGCTCACCAGGCGACGAATTGGGTACGAACAACAGGTATTCCAACAGAGGATGAACACCTTCAGTAACCACTCACATAACCAAATCAAAGATCAACACACCAATTTTTTCACGTGGTAAAACCCCTACGGGGAAACATCCACGGCCCCAGCCAACGCGGCCACTTGGAGCAGTTTATTAATCAAAGAAAAAGATTGCAGAGAGATTTTACAAGAGAGTTTCTCACAATCAATCATCGGCAAATGACCCTCCATGCTCTTTAAATAGAGATCATGGACCAATCGGGTGTTAAGCCATGGATCAATGGCCGTTAATATCGAGGAGAGTATGAATCGTCGGATCACTCTATGTCGGGAACATATCGTGACCATTGGATTTACTAACTACAAATGCATACTAATGCATACTAAAGAAACGCATTTTTACCTAACGACATATTTGAGCAAGTAGATCTTAAATAACTCCTAAGTGTCTAAATATCCTAACATATATGAGTAATATATTTTGGAAATAATTTCAAATATCGTAGAGATAAATTGTCAAATATGAATGTGATGATGGGAGTCACAAGGAGGGATGTGTTGCTTAATTAACTAGTTGTGTTCTGATTGTTAAAATCTCAAGGGAGTCACAAGGGGTCCCACCTACTAGTTATTATTTATTTAAAAACCCTTATTATGATTTATTACTTTTCCCCCTTAACTAAAAAGTGGTTGAGTTTTTAGTTAACTTAACTAATGAAATTGTTCAACTAATTCAACCAATTTTAATTTGCTTAAAGGAAAAAGGAAAGGGAGGCACAAGGGGAGAATAGAAGGAAAAACATACTAAGGTTTTCTCTTTGAGTTTTTGTTGAGATAATTTAGTTTTCATTCATTCCTTAATTCATTAGAAGCCTAATTTTTTTTATGATAGCAGGGTCCTATTATAGACAGCAAGATTCAGGGTTGAATTACATCATTCAGACACTTGTTTTTCAGAGGTGTTCATCTATCTTTGATAGTCTATGTAGACGTGTATGTTTGTGAATTAGATTTCATGACTGACAAAGGCTATTGTGCAAAGTTGAGTGGGCAACAATATGTGGCAAGTTGATCTATATTTTAAAGTTCATTTTTTTATTTTCTGTCATAAGTTCTTTTGTATGTTTCATCGGGGAGGTCTAAGTTTGACTTTGGTCCAAAAATTCCTCAGGAAATTTTGTAAGGAGAATAGTTCTTTGATGAATTGGAATGAAATAAAGGATTTATTTATGTCTCATCTGTTTTGATTATTGACTTGGTGCCTTTACTTCTGTCTCTATATTTATTTCAGCATCTGATATGTTCAGAAAATTACATAAATAATGATTTTTTCAGCAAGCTTTTAATTATAAAAAACATCCTAAGAACTTGTAAACAACACTTGTGAATTAGGATATAAATTTTGATGGCTATAAACATAAGTTTATATTCCCGTCTATCTTTATTTATCCAAGCAGTATCTGAAAATGTTTGAGTAAGATCATGTCATATTGTTTCCTCAACAGAGTTGTCAGACAATTAGCATAGGTTGATGGAAAATTGGTATGGATTGTTGGTTGTCATTGATTTCAACCATTGGAGAGTGATATTATAGATTGATGTCAACCCTTGGAGAAAGTTCGGTAGCGAATTCCAGTAGCACAAAGGTTTGGGTAATGGACCCAATTTTGTTTGATGTATAATTGTATGATTTTTAATATATTTGAAGGTAAGACTATTCTATATGGTTATTACATGTCATGCCATTTCCGGTGGTATGTGTAACGTCACATAAATCCTCACAGTTAGAGAGTTATGGCCATGTGAAGTTGGAGAACCGAGGTTTGGGTAATGGACCCAAGTTTGTTTGATGAACAATGGTATGATTTTTTATATATTTGCAGATAATACTATTCTATATGGATATTACATGTCATTCCATTTCCAGTGGTATGTGGAACGTCACATAACTCCTCACGGTTAGAGAGTTATGGCCATGTGAAGTTGGAGAACCCTCGTGAGTCATCTAGAAGCCCCAAAAGGTCAAAGTAGTCAAAGTGGTTTAAGAGATTTTTAGAAGGTAAATAATAAAGTGAAGTGGTGAGTGTACTATAATTCAAAGTGAATACAAAACAAATTATTTAAATAATAAATTTAATGGAAAAATCACTATGTTGACAAGTGGTGAGAAGTGAGTTAACCCTAAAATAAGGAAAGTGGGTTAAGATGGTTAAAAGGTAACCCATTGAGGAAGCTACATGAAAGTATCAATAAGAGGCAAGGCTCTCTCATTTTAATCAAATTTGAGAATATTGAATATCTATAGGTGACTGAGGTAACCAAAGGATATCCAAGCTGAATTTTAGAGGGAAGGTAAGATAAAGAAGGCCTAAATTCAAGGGAGGATAAATTCTTTTGATGATGCTTTCTAAGGTATGTTATTTACAGGTCATCTCACCATTATCACAATAAATGTTTTTTTCTAGAATGATTGAGACCATGAAATTGGGAGGACATTGAGGAAACATATCCAAGTAGTTTTGGTACAAATTTCATCTTGTGTTTCATTTTATTTTTGGAGTTACACTTCGTGGAAAATAGGGTTTGTGGCTAGTCCTGAAACTAGTCTAAAACAAGTGTTTTGGGTAAAAACGTCATAACTTCTTCATAACAAATCCAAATTCAGTAAGAAAAAATGTGTTGGTTAGATTATAGTCTGTAGTATTCGGTGCACAATTTTCAGATCCATACAACAAATATTCTGTGAGGGGCATACTCTACATGTTCGCTCTCTAGAATAAGCCAGAATTCAACAAGGTATGCCATTTTTTCTATAACTCCTTTTATGAGAGGTTCCAAGTAGTGACACCTGGAGGAATTTTGTACTATTTTTAGATCTTTATTCATTACATGTACATAGTTATGATTATTTCAAGTTAGGGTTGCTGACTAATCCAAAACTAGTCATGTGAGACCAAAGTAAAGTTTGATGAAATTAATAGTCTCTTGTTGTTAAATTTAAGGAAGGTTTGCAAGTATGTGATCATATACACCAGGTATATTACAAAGTTACAAATCAAATTTGGATGATGAAATTAATGAGGGATTTTTGGTTGAGGTACATGTTGGGTACATGGTTGAGACAAGTAGTTGATGATTTGGAACATAAATGAGGTGTATAGTTGATGATGTTGGTACATCTTGATGAGTCATAGTTGATGACTAGTTGATACATGATTGGTACATACTTGGTACATGGTTGGAGGCACTTGTTAGTATTATTTTTGACACATGGTTTATGGATGATGTAGCATACTTGTATTGGTATATTATTAGAAGCA
The DNA here is from genome assembly GCA_032191745.1 of Picea mariana. Classification (NCBI taxonomy): domain Eukaryota; kingdom Viridiplantae; phylum Streptophyta; class Pinopsida; order Pinales; family Pinaceae; genus Picea; species Picea mariana. The sequence continues at coordinate 249,446 of JASDQU010013092.1, read as the reverse complement.
CATATTGATCATGGTGATGATTATGAGGTGTTGTGTTATGCTTGGTTGATGCACATATTTGAGAGTTGTCTTGGTGATTGATCTTGGTGAGTAGATCTGATTTGGTTGATAAAATTGATGAGACAAGTTCTTGTGATAGGTTGTTTGGACAAGTTGTTGTGCCAGGTTATTTGTACAGGCTTGGTGCATGGTTGATGCACTTATTCATGGTACATGTTGGTGCATGGTTTATGCACTTGTTTATGGTACAGGTTGATTACGGGTTGTTTGGTACATGTTGGTGCATGGTTGATGCACATTTTTATGGTACAGGTTGATTACAGGTTGAGGTATAGGTTGATGCATGGTTGATGCATGGTTCAAGTTATTGGTATAGGTTGTTTGGTGTGGGTTGATTGGTACAGGTTTACAACAGTATATCTCACAGTGATAGTGTGAAATATGTTCCATCATTCTACTTATACATCAGGGAGGTTGGACAGGGCAAGGATAGGTGGTTGTATCTGGAGAACATAGGGGGTTGTATCCTCCTTCTAGTTGTAGCCATAAAATTGGGAAGTTGGAGCTTCCCTTAGGTTTTAGCCTGAGAAACTACGAGGTTGGAGCCTCCTTCTAGTTGCAGATGGAAAACAAAGGAAGTTGGTGCTTCCAATAAATGTAATTCTTAAAGACATATAATAAAAAGGATTCTGTAGTTTTTCTCTTACTTTGGGTTTCCACGTAAAACACTGGTGTACTATGTATGTGTGTTATTGATCATTTGTTCATTGTTTATTTACACTAAAACTATTGGATGATAATGCTACATTGATATAACACTTGCATTTTATGGTGAAAAATGACTAAATTGATCTATTATTGATTCATGCCCCTATCAGTAATCCAACAATTGGTATCAGAGCTAGTTCCTTCAAGAAACAGTTTAACCATTGGAAGGAGATCATGGATTATTCTAAGAATGGAGTATCAATGTTTAATGGTCAGAATGGTTTTAAGCATGAGATGTGGAGAAGAAGGACGAAAGTATTCTTATAGGCACAGGGACATTACATTTGGATATCAGTTGTTATAGGATATGATATTTCAAAAAGGGAAACGACTGCAGCCAAGAAGGAATTGAAGAAGAATAACAAAATAGCAATGGATTTCATCTGGGAAGGATTACCTAATCTGGTAAGAGAAAATTTTGGTAAATTTTCATCAGCCAAAGAACTTTGGGATGAGTTACATGACACATATTCTTCACTCATCGCAAATTCAAAAAATGCCAAAGAAGATGCAGATACAGATCAAGAAGAATTATGTTCACCATGTCAAACAGATTCAGAAGATGAAGAGTACATAATCACGAAAGAATTGATTAGTGCTTTAGATGAACTAAGAGAAGAAAACAAGTCACTCAAGAAAGAATTGATGAAACAAAAGGAAAGTGTTGACATTCTTGAATAATCCCAACAGGTCATCGAGAAATTAAGAACTCAGCTAGAAGAAGCCAGAAAGATCGAACAAAATATTGAATATCAAAAGTAGTATTTGGAAGCCAACATAGAAGCACAAAAGGAAGAAGCATAAATGAGAGAGAAAATATTGACAGATCATCTTAACAAAAGAAATAGCGATCTAAAACATCTTGAGGTAGAGTTTGGTCAAGAAGAGAAAACTTGAAGAAGAAATAATCACATTAAAATTCAGCTTGAAGAAGATAAAAGAACAAAAGAAGTCATAGAGTCTTAGATAATGAAGAAAGAAGAAGAAGTTGAGAATATTGAAGAATAAGTTCTCACATTGAGAAGTAAAATCGTCAAGCTCAACAAGAATGTTGAAGAGACAGAAACATCCACATCAGTTATAGAGAATGAAGAGAAGAAGTCAAGGTTTCTAGAAATGAAGAGTGAAGAAAATAGAAAGAGTTATGCAAAAGTACTCAAAGGAAGGAATCATGGTCAACTAGAATCTAAGAAAACTATTGAAGATACATCTTCAATAAGACCATTCATGTTCAAGCCACAATGAAGCTTCAATCATGATCATGATCAGTCAAGGCATAAATTTAGAAGGACTACACCACAAAGAACATCATTCACTCCCAGGTATGCAAATTTTTTTATGGTCATTGTTTTTATTGTACTAATTTTGGACATAAGGTTGCAGATTGCAGGGATTATAAATGAAATGTTCAAGAAAGAAGTGCATATGTGGCCCCATGTAACATTGAATGTTACAAATGTCATAACTATGGACACATAGCTAGTGATTGTAGAAGCATGATCAATACTTCCATGAAAGAGAACACTGATATAAGAAAGCATGGATAAGAAAACACGAAGAATATGTGAACCAAGACCATGTCCCAGAGATCTAAAGATTGGAAATAAAATGAGATAAATAAAATTCTACAAAGAAAAAGAAAGATGTCAGATACAGAAAGGTTTGGAAAATAACTAAAAGAAAAGAAGGACAGGTAAATAAGGAACAAGTTCAAGAGATTGTACCTTCAGACATTGTAGTGAAAGATGAATCCACAGATAGAAATAAATAAGTCAGAGCTCATAGAGATTATCAATCTACAAATGAAGATGATGATGAATACACATCAGAGAAGGAATTGTTCTGAGCTATCCATCTTAGAGACTCCAAGGTAATATGAATATTAGATAGGGGGATTCTATGCGATAGTTGTGACAGAACAAAGAACCATCCTTCGAGTAGCTTGTAGATTTTGAGAAGACATATCTAGAGCAATCAGTTAACAGAAGTACAATTTGATGGATTAATCAAGACATCATGATAGTATAGTGATAAATGGGTCAACATTATGGACAGTTGTGCAAGTACAGTCTTGTACATTATGGACGAGAGCATGGATTCATAGATTGGTTAAAAGAGTGGTTCAGAGACAAAGGAACATTATCATAATGGATGATAATTACATAGGAAATGGCTCAAACAATGCTAATGAATTCCAAATTGACAGATATTTTTTGGACACATGCAGTGCATACAATAGTTCACATTAAAAACAAAGTAATTATTAGAAACAAAAATGACAAAACTCCCTACGAACTATGGAAAGGAAGCGCAAACAACAACCTATACATCAAGGTAAATCAAGGTAGTATTTTATTAATTAAAATTTACGTTGATGATATTTTTTTGGAAGTACTAATGAAAGGTTAAGCTAGAAATTTGCAAAGGATATGAAGAATGAATTTGAAATGTCATTACTTGGAGAACTATCCTTCTTTCTGGGTCTTCAGATATGTCAAAGAAACCAAGGAATTTGTATTTCTCAAACTAAGTATATTAGAGAAATGCTAAAGAGGTTCGGAATGGAATATTGCAAACCAGTTACCACTCTTATGAAAACCAATTTCAAGTTGAGAAAAGATGATGATTCAAAGTCTACAGACCAGAGGAAAAACAGATCAATGATTGGTAGCTAACTATGTGTGACAACATCTAGACTAGATGTAATGTAGGCAGTTGGATGGGTGGCATGATTTCAAGCAACACCAAAGGAATCGCATGTCTTAGCAGTAAAGAGGATTTTCAGATATCTCAAAGGAACAAAAGAGTTTGGATTATGGTATCCAAAAGGAAATGATCTATCACTTATTTCCTACAAAGATGCAGATTGAGCAGGTTTCATTGATGATCGACGAAGCACCAATGGAGCAGTGTTCTACTTAGATATACAGGTTAAGTATGATGAGCCCATTCCAATCTATTTTTATAATACAAGCTCCATCAGTATCTCAAAGAACCTGGTGATGCACTCCAAGAAGAAGCACATTCCAATAAAGTATCACTTTCTATGGGAACACGTTGCAGAGAAGAACACCAGAGTTGAATATATGTGCACAAAAGAACAAGTGGCAGACATCTTTACAAAACTTCTTCCAAGGGAATACTTTGAGTATTTTCGCCAGAGACTTGGAGTAATTTCTACTCCAAAATGAATGCTTTTGAATGCTTATCTTATATGTCTTAGATTTACACGAGGAAGCACCATAAAGAGGACAGTTCAAGTTGGGGGATCATTTTCAGGAATCGTTCAATCAGGGGGAGTATCCCCAAGGAAAGTCCAGTTAGGAGGAGAAGCCTCGGATGGAAAGATACATTTTCCATTGATGACAAAGGGGGAGAGATTTATCAGATGCGGGATAGAAATTATTGGAGAGAGAGCACAAAGGCATGTAAACAAGGGGATCAGCCCAAGGATAGTTCAGTCAAAGGGAGAAACCCCAAATGGAGATACCCTTTTCCATTCATGTCAAAGGGGGAGAGATAGAAACATTGATGATGAGTATAAGCATGAATGTTATCACGACTAAGTGTTTCCATCAATGTTGATGTTACCATCAATGCCAAAGGGGGACATTGTCAGACAAATGGCTTAGGTTTATGGATAGTTGGTATGGATTGTTGGTTTTTATTGATGTTAACCATTGGAGAGTGATATTGTAGATTGATTTCAACCCTTAGTGATTGATGTCATCCCTTGGATAAAGTTCGGTAGCGAATTATGGTAGCACAAAGGTTTGGGTAATGAAACCAAGTTTGTTTGTTGTATAATGGTATGTGTTTTAATATATTTGAAGGTAAGACTATTCTATATGGGTATTACATGAAATGCCATTTCCTATGGTATGTGGAACGTCACATAACTCCTCACGACTAGATAGTTATGGCCATGTGAAGTTGGAGAACCCAGGTTTGGGTAATGGACCCAAGTTTGTTTGATGGATAATGGTATGAGTTTTGATATATTTGTAGGTAATAATATTCTATATGGATAGTACATGTCATTCCACTTCTATTTTCATATGTAAATTCACATAACTCCTCACAGTTAGAGATTTATGGACATGTGAAGTTGGAGAACCCTCATGAGTCATCTAGAAGCCCCAAAAGGTCAAAGTAGTCAAAGTGGTTTAAGAGATTTTTAGAAGGTAAATAATAAAGTGAAGTGATAACTGTACTACAAGTCAAAGTGAATACAAAATAAATTATTTAAATAATAAAGTTAGAGAAATCACTAAGTTGACAAGTGGTTAGAAGTGGATTAAGATGGTTAAAAGGTAACCCCTTGAGGAAGCTACATGAAAGTATAAATAAGAGGAAAGGCTCTCTCATTTTAATCACACTTGAGCATATTGAATATCTATAGGTGACTGAGATAAAAAAAAGGATATATAAGCCTAATTTCATAGGGAAGGTGAAATAAAGAAGGTCAAAATTCAAGAGAGAATAAATTCTTTTGATGATGCTTTCTAAGGTATGTTATTTACAGGTCATCTCACCATTTTCGCAATAACTTTTTTTCTAGAATGAGTCTGACCGTGAAATTTGGAGGCCATTGAGGAAACATATCCAAGTATCTTTGGTAAAAAAATTCTCTTGTGGGTCGTTGTATTTTTTTAATTACACTCCGTGGAAAATAGGGTTTGTGGCTAGTCCTGAAACTAGTCTAAAACAGGTGTTTCGGGTAAAAATGTCATAACTTATTCATAACAAATCCAAATTCAGTAAGACCAAATGTGTTGGTTATATTACAACATTTAGTATTCGGTGTACAATTTTCATATCCATACAAGAAATATTCTATGCGGGGCATTCTCTACAAGTTTGCTCTCTAGAATAAGCTAGAATTGAACAAGGTATGCCATTTTTGCTATAAATCCTTTTCTGAGAGGTTCCAAGTAGTGACACCTGGAGGAATTGCATTAAAATCATTGAATAACATTGTGTACTATTTTAATATCTTTATTCATTACAAGTACATAGTTATGATTATTTCAAGTTAGGGTTGTTGACTAATCCAAAACTAGTCATGTGAGACTAAACTAAAGTTTCATGAAAATGCTAGTCTCTTGTTGTTAAAGTTAAGGAAGGTTTGAAGGTATGTGATAGTATACACCATGTATATTACAGAGTTACAAATCATATTTGTATGATGAAATTTATGAGGGCTTTTTGGTTGAGGTACATGTTAGGTACATGGTTGAGACAAGTAGTTGATGAGTTGGCACATACATGAGTTGTATAGTTGATGATGTTGGTACATATTGATGAGTCATGGTTGATGAGTAGTTGATACCTAATTGATACATACTTGGTACATGGTTGGAGGCACTTGTTAGTAGTATTGTTGACACATGGTTTATGGATGATGTAGCATACTTGTATTGGTATATTATTAGAAGCACATATTGATTGTGGTGATGATTATGAGTTGTTGTGTTATTCTTGGTTGATACACATATTTGAGAGTTGTCTTGGTGATTGATCTTGGTGAGTAGATATGATTTGTTTGACAAGATTGATGAGACAAGTTGTTGTGATAGGTTGTTTGGACAAGTTGTTGTGACAGGTTATTTGTATAGGCTTGGTGCATGGTTGATGCACTTGTTCATGGTACAGGTTGAGGTACAGGTTCATGCATGGTTGATGCACTTGTGTATGGCACAGGTTGATTACAAGTTGTTTGGTACATGTTGGTGAATGGTTGATGCACTTTTTTATGGTACAGGTTGATGCATGGTTGATTCATGGTTCAGGTTATTGGTACATGTTGTTTGGTGTAGGTTGATTGGTACAGGTTTACAATAGTATATCTCACAGTGATAGTGTGACAGTGGTTCCATCATTCTACTTATACGGTAGGGCGGTTGGATGCGGAACGGGCAAGTGGTTGTAGCCACCTTCTGGTTGTAGCCGGAGAACATAGGGTATTGTAGCCTTCTTCTGGTTGTAGCCAGAGAATTGGGGAGTTGGGGCTTCCCTCATGTTGTAGCCTGAGAAACTAGGGGGTTGGATCCTCCTTCTAGTTGCAGCTGGAAAACAAGGGAAGTTGGTGATTCCAATGAATATAATTCTTAAAGACATATAAGAAAAAACATTCTGTGGTTTTTCTCCCGCTTTAGATTTCCACGTAAAACAGTGGTGTACTGTGTATGTGTGTGATTGTTCATTTGTTCATCATTTATTTACTCTGCAACTATTGGATGATAATGCTACATTGATATAACACTTGCATTTTATGGTGAAAAAGGATTAAATTTCTCTATTATGGATTCACCCCCCTCTCAGTAATCTAATAGGATCCATGCCCCCAAGTCCAATACTAGTATTCAGATTAGATGTTGGGATGGAGGATGAAAATTTTGATGTGAAATTCGGAATACCGTAAGAAAAAGGGTTAGAGGTCGTAGAAATGGATTGAATATTGTAGCTCGACGAGTTACAAAGGGACCCAAAAGGGTTTGTGGCTATACATTGAGCATTCACTATAGGTCGGACGGAGGTTATGATGGGAACTTCTGGCACTGCAACCATTGTGATTGAAGGTGTCAAAGGAGTACCATTAACTATAGTGGGTATGGGATTCGAAGGAATCCCAATAGCTTTCTGACTCGATTTAGTACTCATCCTTGTATGATCACAAGTCTGGTAGGTGGAGGTGTGTGTACCACATTTGATAACTTTATTCCTTTTAGAAGGAAAGGACTTAAAATGCGGTGGTAATCGTAACAAATGACGAGACCTGTGGGGAAGTTGGTCTAGCTCCACGATGACTCAAGACTTGAGATATAAACAAATCCTAAGGATGACTAGTAATCAAAGAGCACACCAAAATAAAAAAAAGGCCAATATGCACACAAACAGGATAGAGTGGATGAAAGGGGTAACAACCAGTCAGTCAGATCCCCCCGGAGAGGTAATCCTCCATAAAGGTTGTGTGCTATTTGACCCTTATCTGACCTAGGGTACCTGCAAAATAACCCCTGCAAGTAACCTATGTGGTACCTATGTCAAGCAACTAAGAAACCATGATATAATTGATGCGCAGGCGAACAATCGTAAGTCAGGTCCACTGTATGGGCAGGGTAACAAAGCCTGAAACCTCAAAAGCATTGCCTCTCATAGAGGTAAAGGTACTAGAAAGATCCCTAGAAATATATCTGAAAATAAGAAGGTATTGGGGGGATATCCCCTCAACCAACTTCATGCAACTTTGTGCTTAACTGCGGTGTAAGCGGAGCCTCCTGACATCACCAATTATACAATGGATTTCACCACTCCCTTAGTCAAACACATATCTTGATTTAATAGCCTTGGGGAAGTTTACTCACAAAATCAAATTCCAAGTCTCTAAATCCTAAGCTAGTTTGTGCACCCTAAAAATAAAATCATTTCTAATCAATTTTAAATTTATCAGCATTGATTTAAGGGGCCTTGCTTACTCAAAAAGTTGTGGTCATGAAAATGACGATGTTGTGACTCAGCAAGTAAAATAAATGAATATGAATAAAATTCAAAGTCCTAACTTCAATTCCCAATAAATGATAAGATTTTCAAAATGAAATTTTCAATTTAATTTTGTAATTCAAAATAAGATGCAATATTTCCATACATGTACTAATATCAACAATAAGAACCCAAAAGATCAAATGCCAACAATGTAAAATGGTTATAATTTTTGTATTTTCAATATAAAAGAATGAAAATTCAAGGATTGAACAACAACTTGATATAAATATCCTATTGTATGTAAACATAGACAAACCAAGTAGGATATCAAGAAGAAAACACCCAACCCAAGATGCAAGTACAATCAATGAAAAGGATGATGAGAAAGGCACCACACAAAAATTCAACCAAAGAAAGGTTTCTTATCACTCTGCAGGAAGTTCACAGTCATAACAGAGACCTAAGAAGACTCAGGAACCATCAAAACTTACCCAACAAACATCAAACTTAAAAACCAAGAATACAAGAATGATGTACGTGATTTTTCAAGAGAAAGCTATGTATATATGCTTCCTACAGAATGACAACACGTGTATGTACGCGACTTTCAGGAAAAAAACCCACATATATGTATTGAAACATTGTTAGGTTAAGGATAAGACTAAGAAACTCAGGTTCAAAATGAACAGAGGCTATCAAGCAATCAGATGACAAGAAACTCAATATAAACAAGAGCAATCAAAGGAGAAAAACATTCCAAACCCCGAAAAGAAGATTTTATTCCTAGTATGGTCGCCAATTCTGTTATGAGGAAAATCTCTCTATGGCATGGCGTAAACCACAATAGACGGAAATGAATGTATAAATCAACTCTAATATCAAGAATGCTATATAAACAAATATACTAACAAGACAAGATAAAGAGCCTACCTCATCCAGATGTTCGATGAAGTCCATCGTTGAGCACTTGACTCAAAGCAATACACCTGCAACTTGTCCTCAATAACAAAGATACACAAGCATATGGTGATAATATATAAATTTATCACATTCAATAGCATAATCCATCAATATTCATAAAAAATATTCCCATGGAATAACAATTCAAATATTTGCAAGACATCAATTGGACGAGAAAAGAGTATTTCTATTAAAATATAGTCAGCAGAATTGTATGAATGGAAAACTTTTGTGTCAATAGGTTCGAAAACGAGAAACTAAGTCCCTTCAATATGGGCCTCCACCACTTCAATCCTCCACCAAAGGTAATCTCATATAACAGAGACAATGAGGTTCTCCATCAAGTAGGCAAGAGCTTGGGGGATGAACAATGTGTTCAGACTTAAAAGAATAAAGGGATGCAAACTCAATATGAAGTGAATAATTTCTCCAGAGTAACTTTTCTCTCAAAGTTGAATTCTTCTCTTCTTTTCCACAACTTGGATATGGCCCATTTATATCCTTAAAATGGAACTAAAGGGTCGATTCAAAACGTTTCCAGTATATGGAAGGTCAAGGATTATGGATCTCATGACGTGACATGGAAACCCGACACCTTTTTTTAATTTTGGGCACAAAACTTGATGTATGCGGCTTGTAATGGTGCAACTTGCATATACACATTTTGTATAATAGTTAGGGCTTGTATATGTGGAAAAATGTATTTTTAGCTCTGGGAACTGCAAAAAGGGACTTCAAGTTTGCATAGGGAAATGAAAAAGGCCTTTTGAGTAAATTTGCATAGGGTGAGGAAAATATTTCTATAACACCTGTCACAACAACCTCTGATCTTGTATTTGACCTAGTTTATGTGATCACATACCTGCATACCTTCCTCAACTTCAGCAACAAGAAAATAACATCTTCATCAACCTTTACCTCAGTCTCACGGGACTAATTTTAGATTAGTCACAAACCCTAACTTTCAACAAGAATAACTTTGTACCTATAATGAATAAATGTCTGAAACTTTTCCCCAACCTTCTTTAGTATGTATTCTAAAATTCCTCCAATTGTTACTCCTTGAATCATTCCTTAAGAGTAGTTATAAAGAAAATGGAAACCCTTGTTGAATTCTAGCCTATTCTAGAGAGATAAATTGTACGACATTGCCACGTGCTCAATATTTGATATATTATTTTGAAAATATCACAAAACAAACTACAGCCTGTACTATTTCCATTTCAATTGGTTTCACAATATTTTGATTCTCTATGAAGAAGTTCTGACTTTTTAACTCGAAATAAATGTTTAAAACTAGTTTCAAGACTGGTCAAAATCCCTATCTTCCACAGAGTGTATCTACAAACATACAATGAACCGGAAGCTTAAATTTGTACCACAGTTACCTTGATATGTCTTCTCAACATCCTCCAATTTTTTTCTATATGAATCATTCTATAAAAAGAGTTATAGCAAAAATGGTAAGATGAACTGTAAATAACATACCTTAGAAAAACTTCATCCTCCCTTGGATTTTTGTCCTTATTTACTTCACCTGGACTTCTCTGCCTCCAACCTGTATTCTCATAAGTGAATACATAGAAGTGATTTGAAATGGACTCTTCTCTATGTTATAAAGATAAATTTCTTATTGACATGCAACTCCCATGCAACTCACATGCAACCTATTATCTTTTGTTTACTTCCACTTTACTTTGACATGCAAATTTGTTTAAGAGTTGACATCAACGACAACCAATATTCCAACATATAAACTTGGAATATTATTTTTTCAATAATGGCATGCAATAATTGATTATCCCTGCCATAATTAAATATCCCTGCAATAATTAATTATCCTTGCAATAATTAATTAATCTTTTTCGATAATTAATTAATCCTTTCAATAACTAATCTGTCAAAAATTAATTAATCTTTTTGCAACCACTTTTATTGTTCAAGCTTCTTGATGACCTTCTAGAGGCTTCTAGAATATTCTTTAGGTTCCTCCAACTTCACAAATCCATATCTCCTCAACCATGAGGAACTATGTGGTGTACCATATATCACTGGAGATGGCATGACATGTATTATCCACCTATGATAGTCTTATGGGAAAGTATACTGACCTTCATGTATTTAGTCCCCAATCAATTGTGGGCTCCACGGCCAACCTGTCACTAGATCCTCTCACATGGATCATATACCAAGGGAACCTCTCAACCAGATGTCCACCATCACTAACACATGCATGTATCGAAGTCACCAACATAACATCACAAGATATGTGCTTGTACCATACCATGTACCAACCTGTACCATGCACAAACCATGCACATCAACACATGTACCATACCATGTGCCAACCATGTACATAATATATGATAAACAAGTAATTCCAAGGGTGTACCTCAACCAAATACCATAATCACCAAGAGATATATCTTATCCATGTGCTACCATATACCAAGTGTATACCTTAAAAATGTTTCAATATCAATGGTAGACCTCTAACATGTCAACTAACTATCCAATGATCTCATCCACATATCTGGGGCTTATAGGCTTCTCCAAGGGTTGAAATCAATATCTAATACCACTCTCCAAGGGTTGAAATCAATGACAATTAACTGTATAAACCAACTATCCAACAACTCTTAGGATTTCTCTTACACTTTTTATTGCTTCTTTTCTTTACCTTTCTTTTCCCATATCATAAATTTCCAAGAACTTAGTCATTTTTCGAGTAATGCGAAGCAGGCCAACACAAATCTCAAAACCCCGGGCCTGTAGGTCCATCATACTATAGGTCCACATTCTCTTTATTGTTTTTTCTTATCTTTTGTCTTCAACTACCTTTTAATTCACCTTCATCTTTTATACTTAGTCGTTTTTCGAAAATGCAGATTCAAAGCTGCATAGAAATTGTCAAACCCTTTAAATTACTAGGTCCCCAAACCCATACTCATCAAAACACTTAACTGATTTTTAATTTTCCATTCTCTTTAAATACTTAATCAAATTTTCCACCAAAGCATATGTGGACCCACATGCTTCCATTTTAGTCTTTTGTTTGAGCCCTCAGGTCCGTAACCCCACAAGTTCACATCTCTCCTAACACTTAACCATATTTGCAATCTTAATGCGTACCTCTTCACCCTTTCCTGAAATTGTGTTCACAAGAATTTAGGTCTGCAACTTCGCATTTCCATGTTACACATTTCACACTTCCCATACATCATTTTTCACCTTCATACTTAACATTTTTCGTCCATCATAACATCACGTCATCACTTTCCATCACATTTATTATCACCTTCCACATCATTCTCCACTCGTAAAAGCATAATGTCATTAATGCATAATAAATCGATTAAAGGTTGCCATAAATACAAATATCATGAAAATTGATTACATTTAAGGAATGATCTACAATTGATTGAGTTACTAAGGAAGTATGTGGTAGAATTTAATAAAATAAAAATGCCAACCTATAAGTATCTAGAGTAGCACCACCTTTCTAAAAAAGAAGAAAATATGTCAAGTAAGAAGAAGGAAATGTTTTGTGGAGATACATTGAACAGACTAGGTTGTGAAGCTCAATAGTTCTAGTGGTTCAGAGCATATAATCACTACAATTCTCTTTCTCCATCCAAGAAGAATATGAACCTAATCTGGACATCAGGAATAACATTAGCAAGTTGTGTTCTGGAGGTAATTGAGATGAAAAATATTGTTCAAGCGCCATCAGTATCTCAAATGTCTCTATGGAATGGGGTAAACCACAACAGACGTAAATGACTGCATAAATCAAATCTAATCTCAAGTATTCTATATAAACAAATATGATAAAAAGAAAATATAAAGAGTCTACCTCATCCAGACATTCGATGAAGTCCACCATTGAGTACTTGAATCAAATCAATACACCTGCAACTTGTCCGCAATAACTAAGATACGTAAGAATATAGTGATAATATATAAAGTTATCACATTCAATAGCATAGTCCATCAATATTCATAAAAAATACTCCCATGGAATAACAATTCAAATATTTTCAAGACATTAATTGAACGAGAAAAGAGTATTTCTATTAAAATGTAATCAACAGAATTGTATGAATGACAAACTTCTGTGTCGGCAGGTTCGAAAATGAGAAACTATGTCCCTTCCACCTGGGCCTCCACCACTTCAATCCTCCACCAAAGGCAAGCTCATATCAGAGAGACGATGAGGTTGTCCATCAAGTAGGGAAGAGCTTGGGGGCTGAACAATGTGTTTAGACTTAAAAGGATAAAGGGATGCAGACTCAATATGAAGTGAATAATTTCTCCAGAGTAAATTTTCTCTCAAAGTTGAATTCTTCTCTTCTTTTCCACAACTTGGATATGGCCCATTTATATCCTTCAAATGGAACTGAAGGGCCAAGTCAAAAATTTTCTAGTATATAGAAGGTCAAGGATCATGGATCTTGTGACGTGACATGGAAACCCGACACCATTTTTTAATTTTGGGCACAAAACATGATGTATGTGGCTTGTAATGGTGCAACTTGTGTATACATGTGTTGTATAATAGTTAGGGCACGTATATGTGGAAAAATATATTTTTATCTCTGGGAACTGCAAAAAGGGACTTCAAGTCTGCATAGGGAAATGGAAAAGGCCTTTTGAGTAAATTTGCATAGGGTGAGGAAAATATTTCTATAACACTTATCACAACAGCCTATGATCATGTATTTAACCTAGTGTCTGTTATCACATACCTGCATACCTTCCTCAACTTCAACAACAAGAAAATAACATCTTCATCAACCTTTACCTTAGTCTCACGGGACTAGTTTTAGATTAGTCACAAACCCTAACTTTCAACAAGAATAAATTTGTACCTATAATGAATAAAGGTATGAAACTTGTACCCAAGCGTCTTTAGTATGTATTCTAAAATTCCTCCAATTTTTACTCCTTGAATCATTCCTTAAAAGTAGTTATAGAGAAAATGGCAAACCTTGCTAAATTATGGCCCATTCTAGAGAGAGAAATTGTATGGCATGCCACATGCTCAATATTTGATATATTATTTTGAAAATATCACAAAACAAACTACAGCCTATAATATTTCCATTTCAATTGGTCTCACAACATTTTGATTCTCTATGAAGAAGCTATGAGTTTTTTACCCAAAACACATGTTTAAAACTAATTTCAGGACTAGTCAAAATCCATATCTTCCACAGAGTGTATCTACCGACATACAACAAACCATAAGATTAAATTTGTACCACAATTACCCTGATATGTCTTCTCAACATCCTCCAATTGTTTTCTATCTGAATCATTCTATAAAGAAAATTATAATGAAAATTATAAGATGACATGTAAATAACATGCCTTAGAAAAACCTCATCCTCCCTTGGATTTTTGGCCTTCTTTACTTCACCTAGACTTCTCTGCCTCTAACCTGTATTCTCAGAAGTGAATACATAGAAGTGATTTGAAATGGACTCTTCTCTATGTTATAAAGAGAAATTTCTTAATGACAAGCAATTGCCATGCAACTCATGATGGCATGCAACTCCCATGCAACTCACATGCAACCTATTATATTTTGTTTACTGCCACTTTACTTTGACATGCAACTTTGTTTAAGAGTTGGCATCAACGAAAACCAATCTTCCAACATCTAAACTTGGAATATTGTTTTTTCAATAATGACATGCAATAATTAATTATCCCTACCATAACTAAGTATCCCTGCAATAATTAATTATCCTTGCAATAATTAATTAATCTTTTTTGATAATTAATTAATCCTTTCAATAACTAATCTTTCAAAAATTAATTAATCTTTTTGCAACCACTTTTATTGTTCAACTTTTTTGATGACCTTCTAGAGGCTTCTATAATATTCTTTAGGGTCCTCCAAATTCACAAATCCATATCTCCTCAACCATGAGGAACTATGTGGCATACCATATATCATTGGAGATGGCATGACACATATTATCCACCTATGATAGTCTTACATGAATGTATATTGACCTTCATGTATTTAGTCCTCAATCACCTGTGGGTTCCATGGCCAACCTTTCACTGGATCTTCTCACATGGATCATATACCAAGGGCACCTCTCAACTAGATGTCCACCATCACTAACACATGCATGTACCAAAGTCACCAACATACCATCACAAGATATGTGCTTGTACCATACTGTGTACCAACTTGTACCATTCATAAACCATGCACATCAACACCTGTACCATACCATGTGATAACCATGCACATCAACCATGTACATAATATATGCTAAACAAGTAATGTCAATGGTGTACCTAAACAAAGTACCATAATCACCAAGAGATATATCCTATACATGTGCTACCATATACCAAGTGTATACCTTAACAATGTTTCAATATCAATGGTAGACCTCTAACATGTCAACCAACTGTCCAACGATCTCATCCACATATCTGGGGCTTATAGGCTTCTCCAAGGGTTGACATCAATCTCTAATACCTCTCTCCAAGGTTTGACATCAATGACAACTAACTGTTTAAACCAACTATCCAACAACTCTTACGATTTCTCTTACACTTTTTCTTGCTTATTTTCTTTACCTTTCTTTTCCCATATCATAAATTTCCAATAAATTAGTCATTTTTCGAGTAATGCGGAGCGTTCCAACACAAATATCAAAACCCCAGGTTCATAGGTCCATCATACTATAGGTCCACATTCTCGTTATTGATTTTTCTTATCTTTTATCTTCAACTACCTTTTAATTCACTTTCATATTTTATACTTAGTCTTTTTCCGAAAATGCAGATTCAGAGCTGCATAGAATTTGTCAAACATTTTAAATTACCAGGTCCGAAAACCCGTATTCATCAAAACACTTGATTTCTTTTTTAATTTTCCATTCTCTTTCAATACTTATTCAAATTTTCCACCAAAGGGGATGTGGACCCAGACGCTTCCCTTTTAGTCTTTTGTTTGAGCCCTTAGGTCCATAACCCTACAAGTTCACATCTCTCCTAACACTTAACCATATTTTCAATCTTAATGCGCACCTCTCCGCCCTTTCCAAAAATCATGTTCACAAGAATTTAGGTCTTCTACTTCGCATTTCAAATGTTACACATTTCACACTTCCCATACATCATTTTGCACATTCATACTTAACATTTTCTGTCCATCATAACATCACGTCACCAATTTCCATCACATTTATTATCACCTTCCACATCATTCTTCACTCGTAAAAGAAAAAAGTCATTATTAATGCATACTAAATAGATTAAAGGTTGCAATAAATACAAATCTCATGAAAATTGATGACATTTAAAGAATGATCTACGATTGATTGAGGTACCAAGGCAGTACGTGGTAGAATTTAATAAAATAAAAATGCCAATATGTAAGTATCAAGAGTAGCACCACCTTTGTAAAAAGGAAAAAAATATGTCAAGTAAGAAGAAGGAAATGTTTTTTGGAGATACATTGAATAGACTGGGTCGTGAAGATCAATAGTTATAGTGGTCTAGAGCATATAATTACTACAAGTCTCTTTCTCTGGCCAAGAACAAGATGAACCTAATATGGACATCAAGAATAACATTAGCAAGTTGTGTTCTAGAGGTAATTGATATGAAAGAGATTGTTCAATGGTGCACAGATAAATTCTTCTTTGAACGAAGGATAATTCAAATGCAAGGTCATCAACCCATTTCTCTATATCCTTCAACATTCTCTAAAATGCTACAAATCCCTACATCAACTATGTGATTCAAGAGAGAGGACGTTTATGAATTTATGAAGCAACACAAGTGAGGAAATAAATTTCTAAGAAACTACTTAGACGATCCAAACTGTAATCTTGGTACTTCCAGAATTGAGGAAAATTTGCTAAAATACCCGTATAGAGAATTTGCATGGCTATTTTCTCGTATTATCGATTTGGAATATACTATGTTTATATCAAGAAATGTTATATATGATATGCATTATGCCCTGCATGAAAAATATATAATCAATTTGAGTTATCTCATCTCAAGGAAAATTTCCTTCCAACTAAATAACTTCAAAAAGTCACAAAAGTTCTATATGAATTCTTACCTCATTTTCTGATCCATTTCTTATGGTCATGTTTTTGAAGATTTTCCATGGGAAAAACATGTCGATTTTAAGTTGGAACCAGTCTATGCATGGTATTCAGTATTGTATAGACATGAATCCCAATATAGTTTCTACCCAATTCATAAAATTTTCATCTCAGAATTCAAAAAAGTAATATTTGGACAGATTACATCAAGGTTATCCCTGGAATCAACTACCTTTCTCTCTGGAAAATGGGTTTATGAACTGTTCGAAGAATTTATTGTAATTATATTATTTGGAAGTAAGGATAATCCTTTCTTGTTACCATCCTATACATCAAATAAACTCTTTGTCGAAGAATTATGAAAGCAATACAAGACTTGGGCTCACTTCTTCCGTGACAAGAGGAAAAAAATTGTATACCCCTACCATGGAAAATTGGGAATTGCATTGTTAAACACATAACTCACCTAAATGAATTGGAAGGACATCATGAACATATTTTTTTGAAGGAAGCAATATTTGTTGAAGGTTTTGATCCAGAAAAAAAAAATTACTACACATATGCAGTTAGTCGGGTATTCTTTACACTTCATCAGAATTGAACAATTTCAATAGGGTGGCGGAGATAATTTGGATCTTCAGGAATTAATGACCTACCAAGTTTCAAATGACACATGAGAAGTAAATATCACAAATGAAGGACATGGACAACATGGAAGAGAAGTAATTAAAAAAAAAACCCAATTTGCTAGCAACATCTCAAAGAAGCACTTCATCGAGAATGAAGAGTAAAACCATTGGAATGGATACTAGAAAAACATCATTTGGAGGCTCAGATGACAATGGAGATAAAGACCCACCAAGGAAATGTCTTGAGAAAACACATATTACATACACTCTTATAAAAATAAAAATAAATATATCATCAGTGGAAATAAATGCACCAGAAATCCAAGAAAGTCCCCATGCAATGGACATGGACAAGCTCATTGAAGAACCTGGTTAGCCTATGTAGAGGTTGTTAGAAATAAGATAAATTTTTGATGTTATGATGACCCAGGATCCTAAAATATTTGAAGAGGAATCTGTCACTCTACACCATGCGACACACAATAGTGAAACTATGAAACTATTGTTGGAGAAAGTTAACACCAAGAATTAAAATTCATCATAATGATGAAAATATTCAATTGATTTGGATGGAGTAGCACCATCCAAAATTGAATACTTTCATGGAGCTACACGAGATGCATTAATATAATACATTGACAATATGGAAAAAGAGAATTTGGAGTTACACAAAAGGATAAAAGAGTTAGAATTTTCTTTGGTGCTAGGACCATTACTTCTAGAACCTTTGAGTTCTATTCAACCTACACTTGAGTTGGAGGATATCCCAGAAAGTAGTGCAAAATACAAAGGCTCATCAATTTTATTGCAGGATGCAAGAAAATATTTTGGTGATGCCATACAAAAAAGTATCGATATAATTTAAGAGTTTTGGGAGCTTGACCAAAGAATTGCTAGTTTTTCCCCAAGAATACAAAATTTCAAATAATACTTGAAATAATTTAAAATAATTTCAAATAATTTTACAAAGGATTTGGAAAATGATGAAGGATTTTTTTAAGGAAGCTATAAACACATTTTCAGCTAAAGTTTCAAGCTTAAATGAAGCCTGAAGGAAGGAAAAAAAACTTCCCTCTCCTTATCGTATGAAGTAGATTAATGCATGTTGGCCGAGGAGAATCAGAGAGTTAAGAAAAATGATAAATGAAATTGATGTCCTAAGGAATAAAAAAAGTGATTTATTTCTTAAATTTGTTAGTCTTACCAAGGAATTAGATGGTCCAAATTTATTGATGGACACCATGATCCTAACCAAAGAATGTTTAACAGGACAACTTAATGCACCAAAATTTTCTCGGGCTAATGAATTATCGAAACTATAGAATTTTCTGAAGATGAAGTGGAAAAATGGTTAGTTTGGTATATCAATAGGAATGATGATGATGCAGGAGCATCGCAAGAAGCCAATGAAGCAAGCGCAAAGGCAAAGACAAATGGAAACGCACCAGTGCACATTTTGAAAATGTTTTAAATATTAAATGAGGAGACATTAATGTAATAGCTGGGAGACGTATTTACATTTATGTTTTGGAGATTGTAAACAGATCTTGAGCGTTTCTCACATCTGTCGGATAAAGAGGCATTTATTGTAATTTATGAAAAGTCATTGTAGATTTTATTTCATATTAGATAGCTTGTAGTGTAGGAGGGAAAACGGATAGAAAGACGCCCTCACTTGTATCATTGTGTGATATTCCCATTTGTAGATTATTCAAAATTTTGTAAGATGTAGAGCTCTAGAGAGAAAGAACACAGAGAAGAATCCATGTACAGGAACAATTGAGTTAATATATGATAATTCTTTGACTCAATTTCATGGTGTTATTATGCTTACTGTTTACATCTATTGAATGGTATGTTTACAGTGTTTTGTTTCTCTGTTATGTATTTATTTC
The DNA here is from genome assembly GCA_032191745.1 of Picea mariana. Taxonomy (NCBI): domain Eukaryota; kingdom Viridiplantae; phylum Streptophyta; class Pinopsida; order Pinales; family Pinaceae; genus Picea; species Picea mariana. The sequence continues at coordinate 229,619 of JASDQU010013092.1, read as the reverse complement.
AATGTTGTGTGTGTATGAATTCTCTTGAATTCTTGTTGAATATATGAAATCTGTGAGGAGAGAAGAATGAGTTTCAATTGTTTCTCTTCCTGCGAAATCCTACAAAGAGTGTAGTGAACGTTTACAAGGTGTGCATAGACGAAGTTCTAAGTTTTATCTCAGAAAGCTCAGGAAAGATATTGTTTTCCTCATACCAGCAGAAGTGCAAAGATATCATAGAGTCGTGCAAGGTGTGTGTAGGAGTATTGAAGTCTTATACTTTATCAACCAAGAGGAATATTGAAGGATTGTTGTTCCAAAGAGTGCACATAGATGAAGGATCAAATAACTAGAGATTATTTGTGAATGTCACAAGGAGTGCATTCATAAATCACTAAGGAAACCCCTGAGGTTACGAAAGAAATCACAGAAGGGAAATAACCTTGAAGAATTCTAGGGAAGGTGAGTGCGAAGTTACTCAACAGGGGAGAATCCTAGAAGGGTTGACAACAGAACGTTCAGTGGAGGATTATTGAAAGTTTGAATGGATGGTGGAGTCACTTCTAGGAGAAGTGTCGATTTTCCATGGACCGTTGGATCTCACAGACCAGTGGAGAGATTAAGNGAGAAGGTTGTGACTCGGAGTTGAGATTCATGAACTCCTTATTCGTGAAGTCACAAAAGAACTAGGACCATCATATCGTGAGGAGCAGAGGGCCTTTGATCTGTGGTAAGAGGTCATTATGGTTTTGAAAGTCAGTGGAAGGAGTTGTTTCATAGCAGAACGTTGATATGAAAAATCTTGGTTGCCGAAAGAATTGGCCCCAGCTCATAGTCAGAGGTCACATCAGAGAAAAGTCAAGGAAGGAATCAAATTCCCATTGGCCTTTTTGCGTTTCAGGAATTATTGAGTCAAGGGGGCTCACATATGGAATTGTGAAGTCGCGAAAGCCAAAATACCCGCTTGGGTAAAGGTTGTGGTCATATCAGAGATCACGTGGGAGTGAGTTGGTGCTTAGTGTTTCTTTGCATGAGCGCAGCTCCAAAGAAGGACCTATGGATACGCACTTGTGGGTGTGAGTGATTTCCTGTGGAGAAATCGAAGAGTCAACCAGAATCTCAGGGAGATAAAGAACTATCCTAAGACTAGGACGTTGCATAGAACCTGCTGAGGTAGGGGTGCTACGTTAGAGTGGTATCAAAGCCTAGCCTATAATTTTCTTCTTGTTTCTGTGAGGAACAGATTGAAGAAATGCTGCCAAGAAGGAGAGAAATACCAATGCCCGATCCAACTGTGGAAAGGGAAATGAGAGAACTCCATGCTCGATTGGATTCTATGGAAACAACACAAAGACAGATAGCTAATGCTGGAGATGCCAGTGAAGTCAAAAATGAAAATGAGGTTGGATCTGAAGAATAAGTTGCAGCCAAAGATGTTGCAAAAGAACGTCTATTCAGGGCTATTGCAAGAATCGAAGCCAGAGAAAAAATGGACATTTCGGTGTATGAAGGCAACTTAGATGTTGAAGAGCTTCTAGATTGGTTTAGAGCTCTGGATAAATACTTCGACTATGAGGATGTTGAGGAGGATAAGAAAGTTAAACATGTTGTCACCAGACTTAAAGGGCATGCAGCACTATGGTGGGATGAACTACAGGGTGACAGGCATTGCAAAGGAAAACAAAGAATCAAAAGATAGGATAGGATGGTTGCAAAAATGAAAGCCAAGTTTATACCCAGAGACTACCAAATTAATCTGTTTCAAAGAATGCAGAACTTGAGACAGAAGGGGGTGACGATGAAAGAGTACACTGAAGAATTCTACAGGATAAACATTAGAGCAGTTCATCGAGAGAGTGATGATGAAAAGGTTTCCAAATACATGAATGGCCTGAGATATGACATTCAATATGTGATGAGCATGATGACAATCAAGAGTGTCGAAGATTCTTATCAAATGGCTCTG